>JAVQJS010149733.1:0-20066 GCA_036024795.1 Galaxias rostratus | reverse complement strand
AGAGAGAGAGAGAGAGAGAGAGAGGCAGCATCAGAGCTAGGAGAAGTTTATTGATTTTGTCAGCAAGGCCAGACAGTCGGTGAGGTGAAGAATCTTCACATGGTGTCCAAAGAACAAATGTCTATGCTTCATCTCTAGCACTTTGCCAGCCAAGAGAAAATGTTTAATATATCTAAGCAAGTCCATATGTCAGGCCAGAGCAGGAAACTTGTTGAACGTCTTTGGGGGGGAGGGGTTTTGCCAAAACAAATAGGGTCATGGGTTCTTTTGAAGACGCTTTAAAACATTTATTTTCTTGTGTGGCCACATGCCCTTATGGAAACAATTAGCAGCAGGTATACGTATTGAGTTGGTGGAGGAGAATTGCTTTGCAACAGGCTATACATTGTCCTGCAAGCCATTTCAACCAATTCTTAGAGAAACAGGGCGCAGACAAGAGGCACAAGAAAACAAACATTATTGAAAATTAAAGTCTACTCTTCAAAGTAGCTCGCAGGGGCTTTCGGCAACTTATTGGGAATCGCACATGAAGCCACTTGGCAGTAATGGAGGGTGTAGAACAGAAGCACAGTCCTGCTGTTAAGCCTGGAGGGGGTCTGACAGTGACCCATATATCACAGTCTTCAAAAGCCAGACCTTTATTTATGCTTTGGTAGGACCCAACATGTCCTCCACTGACTAACCCCATGAATCACACCCCATTCTCCCTTAACCACGAGTCAGTGGGGTGGGTGAGTCTGATCAGCTATGCAGTGAGGGGACAGAAGGTGTAAGGAGAGTTGAACTAAGCAGACTCGCGTCACCCAAAGCCAAAGCGCCTCCGCCCTCAAAAACGATTAGACCACAACTGAAACTAATCATGCAAAAACACGCACTCACTTCTCTCCGCCTTACCGTATTTGTGGGATCATCTTGTAGGATTTGATCATAGTGCTTGCTGGCTTCTTCATACCTTCAAGGATGAAAAAGGAAAACAGGGAAATAAATAAATCCTTGCTGCATTTATTTTTATTATTCTTTTCGCAGTCAAGTCACCAGTTGAGTAAAACGAGGCAGTGGTTAAATCGGGCAGAGCATAAAGCAATCAAGTTTCTGCACACAACATGGCAGGTTCCTATGGTTACCCTTGTGGGAGTCAATGGAGCACAAAAAGAAGAACTAAACAGTTGTTAAAGTGTCAGTTGCGTTCCACTGGCCACCGCCTTAAGAGGCTAGTATCGTTTCACAATACGTCATGAAATCAATACAAACAAAGTACCGCAGCACTCTTGATTTGACTGTACGTTTATTTGATTGCCTCTGCTTTGATTTACCTTTAAACAAATCAAATAGCTCCCTCTGTATCTATCTGCCTGATACAGTAGATGCCAGTGCCTGGCTTTCCAGCCACACATTACTGATACCTTCCCATTCATATGAAGTTGATAAGCAGCTTTATCCACCACTGTAAGTTTTAAACTGTCACGGAGAGCCCAAATGATTGTTCAGAAAGAAGGTTTATGGGTTGTAAATATCAAATCATAATGATACAGTAAAATATGTTGGGAGGGAGGTGGGGGTGCACTTCAAATGTCATGTCAAATTAGGGGCTAAAGGATGACTTGCAATTTCTTTTTTTGAAATGGAAGCAATCTGCCAGCACTACAGAGACGGGGTCCCTGGACGGAGACCTGTCCCGCCCACAACAGAAGCCACTCTGGTTCCTATTAGCACTGAGCCGCCCCACTTCCAGTGCCACTCCTTCCCTTACATCCACTTTATTACTCCACTGCACACTAGGAGATTTCAGATGGCAGCAGTCAACCACTCAATGAGACACTCGGATTTGCTTTATTTATTTCAAGGAGGTTGTGTGTGTGTGTGTGTGTGTGTGTGTGTGTGTGTGTGTGTGTGTGTGTGTGTGTGTGTGTGAGTGTCTGTCTCAGAGGGATAGTGCTGCTTTGAAACTTTGTCACTCCAGTGCAGTCCCGCATGATGCCAATTAGATGCAGCTGAATAAATCTGACAGTACAGGAACCAATCACTCTCAATGACCTAACAAAAACGGGCATTACCCATAAACAAGTCACTGTGAGCAGAGCAGGCATGTGAGAGACGTAGTAAACAGATTACATTACACTTAAATTGGCTTGGTATATGAAAACATTGTTTGGGTAACTTTCATTCTGTTTTAAAGAATTGCAGACTTGAAACAAAAACAATATTGTGAGCGAAAGGCCGCAAGTGTGTTTGGGGTGGGGTGGGGGGGCTTACACCCCCAAACAAAGCCTAAACTGTGGTGACACGTCAATATTTACAAGTTCTCCTCTCTAAATACTGACATGAAGACACAACAAGAGGGGGAGAAAGGAAAGAGGAGATGGGGGGGGGGGACTATTCTGGGGACCCCCAGAATAACAGTGGGATCAAGCCACTTCCTTCCCGGGAATCCCTCACTCGGGTTAAAGGGCCACAGGGCTACCCAGCGGAGAACCTCTCCTTGCCTACCTCCTCTTATACCAATGGAATGGTGACTGTTCCAACATAAATATACTTCACCACACACACAACCCACCACACACAAACACACTACCCCCCCCACCCCCCCACTCAGGGTCTGCCAAGAGCCCCAGACCCCCACACATGTCACACTTCCATACAGTTTTGAGGTTTCTTTAAAATATAGTACAGTAAGGGCCAGATGCTTACCTTTCCAAAGCTTCCAGCCGCATGCCCGATAATCGCTTCACTCTGTGGCTATCTGGAAACTGCTTCTTCAGTTCCTGGAGACAGGTCTGCCAAGACGTGGGCAGAGAGAGCCGTTATAGTAGGCCACAAAGCTGCCAATGTTATGCTGTGCACGCAAAGCTATCATAAACAAGTTCAAATCTACTCTCACAAATGGCCTGTGACAAAAAGGAAAATGCACTAACTACGCATCTAATTATAATTTCACACACAACCAAAAGTTTTTTTTAAAAAGACGTGTCTTCCCTTCATGGTATGCACAATAATAGGTAAACAAAGCAGATGTGAGGAAACTGTAAAGGATGTGAAATTCTGCAGTTACTAAGTTAACCATGTGGGCACCCACAATTCCACCCTCACTACTATAAAAGGAAGAGACAGGGTGTTCCTTGCAACAGTTTTCATCTTTCTCCTAAAGAAAATGGGAGTTTGTGTTTTCACACACTCGTGAGAGAGGTGAGGAATGGTTATCGTCACGTACAATGTTATCCCAAAGCAATGGAAAGTCCGCTTTGTGGTCCTGATTTATTTTTATTTTTTTATATTTTTATAATATATTTATAATATTTTTTAATCTAGCTGCAAACCGGCCCTTCTGTTTTTCTCTGGCATAAAAGCAAAATACAAGAATATACAGCTATTTCACCAAATCTGGTGCTTTGTTCTATTGAAAGTGCCTAGCCCACATTCTGGGCAACACAAAGAAAAATGCACGAACACCTGGCAGATCCTACACTTTAAATGAAAAATGGATTCATTCAAAACACATTAATTTCAGACTTATACGCAATACAAGCTTGAAATATGAGTACTGTACATAGTGCCATCACAGTACATATAAACTTTTCTTCAGATTTAGGTGAAAAACATCAGATTAAGCCTTTGGGGACCAGATTGGTCATCGCCGGAAAAGGGGCAACCCGCCATAAATGAGGGCTCAGCTCATCAACGCTCAGCATGCCTCCAAATCAATTGCTGCAACATCTTATTCCAATACTAAGCAAATTCCTTTCCCAAAGTATGGACAGAGTGATACTTTTTGAACCAAAAAAAAAAGTACTTTAATTATCAAATTTTCACAGAGATGGCAACAAAGTAGCATGGGTTTTAAGATATATGGGTACAGGTAGCAGCTGTTGGTAGGAACTTACCCAAGCCAAATCATCTCGACTGCAGTCCAGCGCGGCTATCATCACTTGCTCATAAATAATCCAAACTGGGCGCAGGACACAAAAAGGAAGAGAAGTTTTACAACAAGTTCCTGTTGAGAATCAAGTTAATCCACAAAAAATTATAAGAGGACTTTGTGCTGTGTTTCACTTTGTTTTATGGGAGTTGTTCATCTCTAAACAATAACTCTTGCATAATAACTAATAATAGTAATTTATTGGTAGATGATTCAAATAGGCCCACTGACAAATTGAATTAGGCCTACAAAATACATGTTTTATTTTGTTATTGTAGCAAAAATAAAATTCCTATGCCCAATCAGATCATCCAATATTTCAATTTTAATCAGTCCTAACATAAAATTGATTCTCTGTTCTTTATTAATCACTTGTGCTTCTAATTTAAGCCAACCCTTTCCGACTTGTGCTTCCATATTTTGACAGCAATATTAGCATTAAATGTGGAATGAAAGGCCAATTTAATTGTTCAGTGGTAATATTGTATGCCATTGATAAGCAAGTTTGGCTAATGGCACCATTTAATAAAATCTCAAACAACAATTTTGACAAGCCCAATACACTCAGTCCAACAGATTCAATTGTGCAATTGTTAGAGATTGTTGGAGTTAATCTAAGACCTAATATCACATCAACGGGGCTTATTATGTTTTCAGTCACCTTTCAAGTGCATGAATCATACTGAGTAGTATAAAAAGAGACTGTCTCTTTTCAGCTGGAAATTGAGTCCAAAACATCAAAATCCAAAGCGAAGTAGAACAGTTGTTTTGACACTAATTGGACTAGATATTTCTGTCTGGAACCAAACTGATTTGTGTGTATTTTGTGTGACTTGACAAACATGACCAGAATTTTTTTAGTAAATGTACACTTACTGTCATCGCCCAGCTTTGATCCATGTTCACTAATCAGTTCTTCACCAACATCCACAATCTGCTCACTATTTCGATTATTATCCTCTCTCCATTTCCTTAGTTTGTCTCGCATCTCTGTGAACCCCAAGCATACAGTCAACTTTGAGAATAGGCTCTGGATATACATACACAGGCCTATCAAGAAGTAAGGAACGTATCTAGACCGCTCGTGTTGGATTTAGAATTCAATGAAGCTAATAAAGATGCTTTTGAACTTTCTTTGTGATCTTTTTGTTTTAAGATTAAAACTAATATGTCTATTGACGGAGAGTAGCTCAATGTCTAGCTGGACGAAGCAATAGCGTTATAGGGTTGAAACAATAGTTAAATATTGCATAGTATATTATGCAATAATGTTTACGGGATGTATTTTTGCTAGCAAGCGTTGATAGCTCCAGATTGATTAGCTGGCTAAAGTTCGCTAACGCTAGGAGCAGCTCGACGTCGGTTGCTGAGACTGATATATTGTATACAGCGAAAAATCAAACAGTGCACATTAGTAATGTAAAATCAAAGTTAACTAGGACTTTGCTAGATCTTTCTAAGCAAGTCAGTAGACATTTGGGGTATAATTCATGTTTACCTTCCCAGCCCACATCGTACAATTCTGACACCGACGCCATCTTTCTGTGACAGTTTACAATTACTAGTACGTCACCAGAGGCGTGGTCTGTTTCTACTTCCACCTATTCGCCTCTACAGGCAGTAGTAAAGCGGGCGACTGTAACGACATTCGACGTTATGCGGTCAAGAAGTGAAATGAGGTGAAATCCTAATCGTTAACATGTGAGTAAAGTTATTCGAGTGTGAGGAAAGACAGTTAAATAACATTTTATTTGCCGTCATACGATGTTTCTCTTTTGGCTATGACTAAATTGTATGTTAGTCTACTCACTGAGGCATTATGAAGCCTAAGATACTGATAAAATAGTATTGTCAAGAACCTAACCTCGTCTTGAATTTCCTAGGTGTAATCTTATAAACATTCTGTTTATCTTATGCACTCCTCTTCTTCCACACTACACACCTGTTGATATGGACTCGGCACAAACTCATTCATAAAGGCTTTTCAAAGACAAGATCCCCTGGTACAGGCCTAGACTGCATACTGGAATAGCCCTTCTCATTTACTCACTCCCCATTATACTTAGGCTGTGTTCAATTGTCTTACTTACCTATAGTTTGACAGAAGAATATTTCCTAAGAGCACACTGTCATTGGTTAATGACATGGTAAGTTCAAGCTTACAAATGGGTCATAAAAATTGATAATCTGTGTCAGACAAAAACAAAATAAAAACATTGTGCACAGTTTAATTTATGTTCAGCTCAGGCAATCTGTGGACTTGCAATATTCAAGTCTACACATGGCAGTCAGTTGATATGTGGTCAGACTTTGGCTGGAAACCTACATACTGAAGCAACCACGTAAGAAAGAAAACACTGTCCTTCGAACAGAAGGGCTTTCCAAATTGTCTCATGGACCTGCTGACCTCCACTCCCATCAGGTCCTGTAGACCACTACAGAATAGGATGCTAAAGCCATACATAGGTTTAGCAAGCAGTCGAAAACCATTACAGTGTGGGGTGCAGTTTTATTTTTTCGGTTATGAAAATTAAACCTCAATACTGGTACGCTGCACGTTTGCTCTCTAAGCCAAAAATTAAATGATAAGGAGAGATAATCAGGAAGCATCAGCTAATTGAATGTTAGGTTTAATTAATATAAAGCCACACATCCCCCCTGGTCAGCACACATCCCCCCTGGTCTTCCTTCATGGAGAAAAATAAAGAATACCTTACAAACATAACACTGGGATCACGTTCTGATTTCTGACAAGCAATCAGAGAACAATTAGGGACTGACAATTGAGATGAGGTCCAGGTGTTCTGTTTGATTTTTGAAATATTGTAGTATTTTACCGGTGTTTTGCAGTGGGCTTAAACAGATGCAATTAGCAACAGTGTTTGTCCCCGACCAGTAGAGCCAGTGGCTCTGTGTTTGCCTTGAAACGTGATTAGGTGCCTGTCCGACCAAGTTGCTTTCACTCCGCTACAGATCACTTTTTACACATGACTTAAGCGTGCTATGCCTGTGATGTTCTCCCTCCATTGCACCTTTGAACTTAACCATATCCTGAATGTGAGGCGCTCAGCAGGGAATTGTGGCACATCACAATTATTTTTTATTCACTTTTGTTCCCTTCTCTGCCTCTGGTTTCAGTGCCAATAAAAATATTCAGCACAGGGTCTGTCCCAGACACAAGTAATTGACCTTAGACATATAGTTTGAACCATAGAATGTATTGCTCCCCAGACACTACTCATAGTGGTGCTATTTTTTTGTGGAAGAATGTATTACCATGTGCATCACATTTTATGTTTCTGGATAAGTTGTCATTAATTGTCATCTTTATTCTTTAATACAATTTAATCAAATTAGAGATTGGGATCACTCCTAAAAAATGACCTTAATAAGATTTGCATTAATTTAATTATTTTACCCCACGCAATACCAACAACAGTTGAAGTGACAAGTGTTTCAACCGAAAGAGTACACTGGCCACCGGGCAAATTAGTAAAGTATAGAGTTTTTAGTCATTCGCACCTACTTGCTCTTAGGGGTACAGAGTTAAGGTCTACCATTCAGAGTTATCGCCCATGTTATTTCTACTAGTAGCTTTCTTTCAATTATTTAAGGACCTCCATAAAGTTACATAAATCCTTGCAACTGCAATTATTTAAGACATTCTGAATTCATATCCTATCACTGCAAAAGCCCAGCATGGCCAGTTCTCAGGTTTTGCTATTCTTTTCTGGCAAAACTCTTTGACCACAGACTTGTAGATGGCAATGAATTTCTCTGTAATATTATGTTTTGAGAGAAAATGCAGAGGGAAAGGCAATGTATGCACATCATGAGCAATGATCTTGGGAATAGGGTCTTTTTAGGAAGTATTAGGGGGTCAAATATTGTCCAACTCTCCATTTATTCAACCGGTATACCAAACGGCACATTCCAGAATCATTGCTGTTTTAGCCCTACAGCAATCTACTGTGTTCCCTGTAAATTTTGTAGACATAGAATATATTCATATTGTCATGTGAAGACTTTTAACGTTAGAAGTGTGTTTACACATGTTCCTCTTCTCTGTGTGAAGCTGACATATGCAGTGCAGATGGTATCCCATGGTTGGTGCCATTGTGTGTCTGCCGAGAGTTTTGTATCGTTTTCTGTCCCCCTAGCTTGGTCGATAACCTCTATCAGACTGCCATCCAATAGGATGGTGCTGAGGTCAGCATTGGGCTCTGAATCAAGAGTGAGGGCTGCTGATTTATAACCTGACACGCTCTTGGAGCAGTGAGGCATAGCTAAAGAGCCTTCAACCAAATTATTGGAATTCATATGAGACACATCGCATTTACAGAAGAGTTCAGCACAACATACGTCTTCAAAAAGTATTGCATTTTTGTGTGACAGATATTGAAGAAAAAGAGAACATCTGTGGATGTGTTCGTCACTCATCCTTCTCTGGACTCATTGTTTGAATAAGAAAGTTTCAGAGAACTTGAGACAAGGTTTTTCAAGGAATCTTCGGCTTATCACTGTTGGCCTAGATGTATCTTATTATATCTTAAATGTATTGAGTGCAGCACAAACTTCAAAAAAATTATAAATATATTTTGCTTGCTGAAAATAATTAATGTTTCTGTCGTTTTTTGTGTATGAGGTCAAAACACGTTTTACAAAAACTTAATTGTAAGCATTTATACATTTAAGTACTTAAAATATTTTGTAAAGTAAATATAATTGTTTTTGTTGCTACTTCTTCATTATATTTAAAGCCAAGAACTATGTCATTGATTTGGTTAATTTGTAATATTGCTTGTGGTTTTGTGAGATTTGTAAATAATGAGTTGTTATCTAAATTGTGTGATGTGTTCATTTTTCCTAAATTAAGTACTTGACAATCATATTAATTAAAAATACTTATTGAGTGCAGTCAGAAGGCTATGGTCTCAATTTTACCCGGTGTCCACATCTTTCCAAAATACAGCAATGGTCACAAGTGTTTATGACAAATTTCAAACTGCAGTGAGTAGGGAAATTTTCAGGAAGGCGTTGTTGCGCTGGACAGGACGTCCCGGCGGAAAGGCTGAAAATCCAAACTAAAAGTGTATATTTTTATTATTCAATTGTATTTTTATTTGTATTATTATTATATTTTCATTGTTCTATATAACTAGTATCTGATCTTTTAGGAAAAGTAATGTAGCCTATTGGTTCTTTAATAATGGCGAACGTAATGCTGGACCCAACTTGTGATCGTAGACCTATATACAACACCATTATTTAACCGCACCAATAAACACAGGAAATATAAATTTGCCTACATTAAAAACATAAAGCCACAAATATGCAAATAGATAATATTTATAATTTTATATTATTCTTACTGAAATAAATGCAGTCCCGCTCTGATAGCATTTGAATAGCTAGTTTACTGTTTAACCTAATATTCTAAGACCATAGTCGCTGATTGGTTATTCAAAACATTACACATACGTTCCCTTTCCTCTTCTCGCCGTAAAAATGGCGGAATACGACCTCACCACGAAAATTGCCCACTTTCTGGACCGGCATCTCGTCTTTCCCTTGTTGGAATTTTTGTCTGTCAAAGAGGTATATATGTGATATGTGTCAGGTTGTCGAAATATTATTTGGTCTGTTTTGGAATAGCTACATTCGTTTATTTAAACCTATGAACGCCACGTGCTGAAAAGGATTTTCCTCGCGCTTATTCAGCCCTCACTAAAACCCTTTTGTAACCCACGTTATTATATTATGTTCTAGTTTTTCCAATTCTAGTTCTAAAAGGCTCGATATAATGCCTGAATCTGTCATGTTAGTCTTGTTTAATTTATTTGGGTGTTTATGGTTTACATTACTTGGTAACTAGCTATCTGTTTCGCACCCTGTTCAGGTTAATTTTTTGGGGCGGAAACAGAAGTGTATTTAGAAGCTCAGCTTCCGACTCCTTCTTTAAGGCTTTGTAGCCGCTAATTGCAACATAAATACCGTAGCTGTTACGTATTTTTAACCCACTGTATGAAATACATTTTATACACATTGTTAAGGTTAGCATAGTAGAATACGAATGACTAAATTTCCGTTTCATTTGCTCAGCCTAAATCACGTTTACTGTAAGGACACACTGCTTGCTAGTTAGCTAACGCTAGCTAAAACCAGAACTGTGCCATGTAGCTAAGCAAGCAAAAAAAAAGAATCACAAACAGTGCCATCTATTCCATCTGTTGAGATAAATTACCTATGCTAGACTAATCATTGCAAATAGTTACCAAAAATCCTTAGTATAGTCCCCCTTTCGCCAACGCTGTTTAATATTGTGGGTTATACGTAACATTAAGAAATGTTTGGGATAATGTAACTAAGGTAATTCATGTTTGTTTGGTGCACGGCACATTATGTATCATTTTATACCACATCAGATCTACATTTGTGCAACCTTTATACTGTGCAGGATGGATAACTGTCAGTCAATTTGCTGTGAACAAGATGTAGCCACACATTTCTTGATGAAACATACCGCTTCACATCTCCCCAATACCATTTCTAGATCTACAATGAAAAGGAGCTGCTTCATGGCAAACTGGATCTACTCAGTGAGACCAACATGGTGGACTTTGCCATGGATGTTTATAAAAACCTTTTCCCCGATAAGGAGATACCCCAAAGTGAGTTTCGTTTGCTCTAGGTGTGAATACCCATAGTTGGTAGGGGTAAAGAGGACTGGGCATATACCTTTTGCCTATCTGACATATTGCAACACATTTTTGTTTAAGATGCTAAATAAAGATAATTGCTGAGTACAGGGATGTTACAGATATCGCTCAACTTGTTTTAGTAGACAATAACACCAATAATGTTTTGCCTTACAGCTCTATTTATTTCATGCCAAAGTTATAAATATATATATATATTATTCTTATAACGTATAATATTTGTACTCTGATTTAAGCTGTTCTCCAATATATTTACAGCTCTGAAGGAGAAGAGGACCACTGTGGTAGCCCAGCTGAAGCAGCTGCAGGGAGAGACGGAGCCCATAGTAAAGATCTTTGAAGACCCAGAGACCACCAAGCAGATGCAATCCACTAGGTAAGGTTGAATTAAAATGTTAATCTTCTTGAAAGACCTAACAAATATTTGGTTACTTTACATTTTATTAGGTGATCTTTCTGTGGTTGGTCTTGTTTCTGGGATCGAGCACAATTTTGTTACTTCATACAGAAATGGTATGGCTGCAACACAAGGAAATTTGTCAAGAACAATTTAGGCCTGTATTCGGAGTTGTCCCTGAAGTTCCATGCAGCTTTAGTTTAGGAAGGTCAGCAAATCCTGAATGAAGAGTGTTATATGATGCTGCGGTTAGCATTAAGGCTATTTTCCTGGCTGCTGTGATTCAAGTAGCTTGATCTAAATCGGTCTATCCTTTATGTGTCTTGGCATGAAGATTATGCTTCAAGGGTGTCTTATCTGCTTCTTGCCTACATCAAAACGTTTTAAGGGGTATTGGAAGTTTAAAAAGAGCAACATTAAAAAGAAATTGTGTGTTGGAAATAAATGGATTATAGCACATTAACCATGGATACACCTTGGAGTTTAGACAAAACTTAATTTTGTCTTATTTTAATGTAGTTTAGGAAGTCTCTTCTTGCCATGGGAGTTCTGTGAATTTTACACTTTATTTGGTCTGAAAAAGATTAGTTTAACCAAATTGCCCCCCAGCATCTTTTTGATGTTGCAGGTGAGTTTGTGAAGTCTGCCCCATTCAGTATTCATCCTATTTACCTAAGTAGATATTTGTTTTAACATGGTTGTCTACAAATTGGAAGGGCCTTAACAGACTTTATAGGAACAGCCCATCAAACTGTTTCAATGTAAAATGTCACACCTTTTAACTTCAGAATGCTCTTGTTTCTTTTTCCAGGGATGGAAGGATGCTCTTTGACTATCTGGCTGAAAAACACAATGTAAGTTGTTCTGCTTTGCTTGCGTCTGCCTTCTTTAGCAATTTTCCCATGGCTCCTGTTTGAACCCATGTTTTTCAGGGGTATGTGGGAGTATCGGTTCAAGCAGGGAGACATTAAATGACTTCCCAAAAACCCAAACTCGTTTTTGGGGGATTTTTATAGCTTGAAAAAAAGTTGAGGACATTGACATTCTGTGGTGAATTGTCAAGAATAAACTGAACAACTCGGGATCCGTGGGTCTGGCCGCAAGAATGCAACAGATTCTATATTTGCTGTGACGCTGGGCCTTCTCGCTCCATCGCCATTCTCCCACCTCAGCATCTCTACGACTAGACCCAGGTCCTGAGTTAACATCCACCAATGGCCCTAGGCTTCTTTGGGTTACTATAGGAAAAGCTAGGGTGGCCTTTCGGCACCAACTCCCTGTCAAATCCACACTACCTTTGTGATGTATGAATCCAAAATGATGAGCCTTCAGCAGGAATAAAAAATAAGGGCAAAGATGTAGCATTAACACTAACACCATTCAACATGAACAACCATAGATTCTGCTAAACAGATTGTTGTGAATATCTATAATGCTAAATGAGAGGGATATGGTTTTACAACATTAATTTTTTATTTGTTTTTACTTGTTCACTTATCTAACAACACACTAGATAAACATGGTATGTATTGCTTATATTCAGTTATTTTTTGCAGTTTCGTCAGGAGTACTTGGACACCCTGTATAGATATGCAAAGTTCCAGTACGAGTGTGGAAACTACTCTGGGGCTGCTGAATACCTGTACTTCTTCCGCGTTCTGGTGAGCATGAATTTACAGAAATACAGCCTGATCTGTGATCTGTTTTTATTGGGTGAGCAACACCTAAAATATGCGTTTCTGTAGGCTTGATTTGTTTTGCTGTGTTCTGCCTTCTTGACTAGGCTAATTGGTGTCCGGATGTTTCTAAAAGAGGCACCTGACATAGTGTTGATCAGTTCTTTTCATAAGCCTAACTCCCCCCCATGTGTTTAACCAATAAAATGTGTATGTGTGGTATAGACAGCCAGTACATAACTGTTGGCCCATTATTTTGGACTGTCAGCTAGGTGAATGGAAGGCTATGCTAAATAATTTTCAACAGTGAAATACTTTGGAAAGTAGAGGACACAAAAGTATGTTTGTGATGGAAGAATTGGAGTACTGGCAGTATATTTGTTGCACATAGGTCCGTCGTATTTCCTCTGAAGGCAAAGAAGTAATTTCCTGGGTTGTGGTGTTAGTGGCTCGTCTCTCACTGCACTCAGACATGACTGAAAGATGAACTACACGGTTGATGAGTAGAACTTGGAGCGCAGACTCTCTTAGGATTGGAATGGCTGTAAGGGGCTGGTGGAACGCACAGAGAGGAGAGTTTTTGACACAATAGACTTGTAATACTAGATAGCTCTAATCACTGGAAATGGACAGCCTGTGACCCTTCTCCTTCATAAAGTGCCATAATGACTTAATAGAGGCCAAATAATAACATTTATTGAACATTTATTAACATTTTACTGTTCTGGTTCTGATGCACTCATTTGCAACTTAATATATTAGATGTTATGTAGATTTTGAAAATTGGTTTTATTAATCAAAGTTTTCCCAATTCATTCTAAACTGTTCAGTTGCATGGTTTGCTTTTTTTCAAATCTGATATCCAATGTTAACCAGTTCCTTTATACCATCATTGTTCCTTAATCAGTGGTTTCCAAGTCTTGTTGTTCATCTTTGTTTGTCTCACTATTGTCCATTCAGTTTTGTGGTAAGAATGAAATTGTGCCAAGGCCAGTCTTGACTAATAGGAAATAATTAAATCAACAATTAGATTTTTTTCTGCTGGAACGATAAACTTTAAGATGAGCGTTTTCCCCTTCCTTCCTAATTGGTATGTGATACTTTCCACCATTGTTTAAATTTTGAGTATGTTGACAGACAGTGAGTAGCTAGTCATGCTCATTTATGAAGCTGGAGTCTTCTCTCCTAAAGGGATTGGCACAAACTAGAGCATTGATGAGTGCCTCTCACTATAAACAAGCCTTAACCCAAAGCCGTTGAGTATTTCAGTAGATGAGTACATCAGTAGGTCCACCAATCAAATGAAGGCTTAGCCATCCCAGTCAAGACAAAAAACAATTCACTCAAGCCCCCCACTACCAGCTCCTCCACCAAAAGCTAGACTTCAAATGCGTTCGAGAGCCCCCTACATCCCCAAACATTAGTTGTTTATGACTTTGCATGCTAAGTAAACCAAAGTTGCTTTAATTGAAATTGGTTATTTTCCCAGCGTTGGTTTTACTTCTCCAATCATAATACCCTTTTACAGATTCCAACCTGAGTAGGCCTTGTATGTAGATGCTGCCTCCCCTTGTCAATGGAAGAGTCTTAAAAAAAAGTATACGTTTAATCAGTTGGATTCTTTATGCTGACTCCCTTCTTTTCAGTATGTTGTGGACCTCCCAACAACACAGAGCCCCCTGCCTGCCCCTCCCCCCCCCCCCCCTACTTATGGGAGAGGTGAGGTTCCATATGTCATTAAACGTGGGAAACCCAGTCAATTAAACGGAAGCCAACCTTGCAAAATCCAGGCCTCAGGTCTTGTTACAGTGTGGCCTAGCGCGAAAAGAGCAACTTATTCATATCATCAGTTAATGCAGGGATTGGATGTTGAGAATAAAGATTGAGTGTCCCGACAGATTCCCAGCACAGTAAATTTATTGTTGCTGGTCAGTCAGCGAAAATGTGCCCATTTCGCTAACCAATGGAAACTTAAGGTAACTGTTGGAAAATCCCAGGTATTGAAACTTTTCTAGCGTGGCCACCAGTGAATGCCAGACTGTGTGTGGAGAGCTGCCATAATGACCTGGAGGTCAGCCAAATGTAGCAGGCAGGGACTTCCAGGAGAGAAAAAAATAACAAACAAAACACTTCTCGAGATGAAAAGCTGACCTTTTTATTTGGCAGCTCATCTAGCTTTTTCCCCTAACTGCTACAATGCCGTTCTTTCTTATACTTACAAAGTAATTCCGAACTGTCCTTTTTTTGATGAAAGAACCTCAGTGTTGTACTGGCTGGAGAGACAACATAATCTCTGTTGGAATACCTTTCTCAAACTGACCTTCTGGTGTTTTAGTTTGAGTTATTTTGGGTTCAATGTGTCTTTTCTAGCTGGCCATATAAGAGTTAGGCCTACTTATATGAATTAAGAACTTAAACTTCCAACTTAGAGACTGAAAGCTAATTTTGTGTTTTTTTTAAAGTGTGTGTGTGTGTGAGTGAATGTTTCCTACATCAGTGGTTTTGTTGTGTCTCACAGTCCAGTCCAGTGGCTGTCCAAAAAGGGAAAGAGGTGTGTGGTTAGCGTCTAGGTTTCTGTGGCTCGGGAGCAGACACCCGCCCTTATTTCCTGCTTGACTCATGTCACTGTGTCTGGTGTTTGGCCTTATCGGAGACTACCGTGGGCCAGAGCCTCAGGGTGTTGCCCGTTGTCCACTTTAGAGGGATTACCATACCGAGTTGAGGTATTTTTAGCCCACATTTGTATGCCTTGTTTTGATACTTTCCTCTGTGATCAAAAACAGTAGCCAATAACCTTTCAGTGATTGTTCTTCCTAATGTGTTTTGTTTCATCACAGTTATTGTAATTACATACAGTTATAGCATGCTTTTTAGATGCTACAGGAGCCACCAAAGACATATTTACAAGTGCTTATTTTTTTAAATTAAAGCATCCAACCACAATGTGTGGTTCCTTGTAAGGTTTTTTGTTGGCCTTAATGATGAAACATCTCCAGATGCTGCACTGCCTAGAGAACCTCAGACCGCTAGATTTTTTATCTAAACTTTCTTGTTAGCAAACTTCTCATATAACAGACATTTTGAATACTCTCCCTCTGTCTGTCTATCTTTGTATGCTGCTGGCTTCTTCCAGCCCTTTTGATCAAAGCTCAGACATGTGCTGCCCTAACCACTAGTAACAGTAGCAACAGTACATTTCATTAAATGTCCCTTCGGAAAGACAAAACACGAGTGTTTTCAGAAGTGCTCGTCCCGAAGTCATTGCAGAGGCAGAAAAAATGTCCAGGGGATTTTCTCCTGGATATGTCTGCTTGCCTGCCTGTGGTCACATTTCAAAACATAATACAATGTCAGCTACTCCAGTTACGAAAGTGGTATAGGTTTTGAGAGGAGACTGTTTTTATTGCAAAAATCGTATTGGCCTGGGAAGATTTTGCCTCTGACCTTCGATCAATATGAAAATCTTAAAAATTAAATTTTCCAACTCTGTCGCAAAAATATGTTCATAGAACTGATCGCAGAAAAGTGTTTGTGACCAAATCTTCAGCCTGGGAGTTAAATTACGGTTTCAGTAGTGGTTCTAAATCTAATGGACCAGCATTTAGGATAAATGTTAGGTAGCCAGTAGCTGATCACGTCATCCTGAGAACATTTACCACCGTGCACATTTTTTAAGACTTGCCACATTAGGCAAATAACACACCAAACAAATGTTTTTAGCACTAGCGCCACAGTGTGCATCAAAAGCACACATGCTTCAAATCTGCCTCTACTTACCGTGGTAATCTAAAAGGATCGCAGAGCATGGTCATCGGCAACACAGCATTGCAGTGACTCCAAGTGTAGCAAATTAGGTTTTCAAAAAGCGAAACCGTCTTTCATGATCCATTTCTCTCTAACTCTCTCTCTCTCAAGCCCCATTCCCTCAAGATGACATAATTCAATCAGTATATCCAGTATAAATAAGAGTAGTGACTGCACCCTGCCGCTGTGCTCCTAAAACCAGGCGACGCTGGGGAAGCAACCCTCTGTCACTGTCCAGGGGTGCAGATGTTCCACACACTAATAGAAAAGACGTCTCAAGACGTTAATTCCCTCATGTCTGCCTAGTGCTTTTGAAGCGGGAGGTTCTGTGTGTCAAGCTCTACCTGTCTCTTGTCTAACCCAGTGTGGCACGTTGTGTCCCGGCAGGTCCCAGCGGCAGACAGGAACGCCCTGAGCTCGCTGTGGGGAAAGCTGGCCTCTGAGATACTGATGCAGAACTGGGAGGCAGCCATGGAGGACCTCACTCGTCTAAGGGAGACTATCGATAACAATGTAAATGCTCCACTTCTCAGAATTTGATATCGCATTTTGGTTTTCCTTACATAGACTTTTATATCGAACGGTGCACATTTCAGCAGAGCATGCTGTGGTTTTGTTTTTGTCCTCACTTTCCTTCTGCATTCCCAAATAAGTGAGCTATCTAGATACGGTTTTCCCCAATTATTACTTTAGACGTGAATTTCATCAAGGTGTACAATGTATTTTTTTCTCTTCCCTATTTAGTCGGTCAGTTCCCCTCTCCAGTCTCTCCAGCAGAGGACCTGGCTGATTCACTGGTCATTGTTCGTATTCTTCAACCACCCCAAAGGCAGAGACAACATAGTTGAGCTGTTCCTGTATCAGCCTCAGTAAGTATCTACTACAACTAGGGTCTGGGGGGCCCTTAATTCCTGCAGCATAACACAATTTTACATTAGCTTGATTGCATCGCTGTACCAACTACCAGGTAGGTAATTTTACACAATGGCAGACTCGGCGTGTTAGACCTTCTGAAAGAATGAAATTTTTATCAGGATATTTCAAAACGTCTGGAGTGTGATTGTGATCAACAAGGCAATTCTTTACATACAACATCTTTATCCGCTTTTGCAAAAGCATTGAGTAATTTAAGAGAGGTAGAACGAGGAACTGTTTATAAGCTCAACCCTGGCCCTCGGTGGTTGCTGGCACAGGAGAAGAGACCAACAAATTTGGAACAAGTCACACCTGACGCGCACACACACACTACATTAAGGAACCTGGCAGCCATTTCAGTGATTCATGTCTGGTGTATTCCAATGTGCAGTACATCTGCACCCCTGGACATTGACAGAGGGTTGTTTCCACAGCTCGGCTTGGCTTTAGTGGAAGGGTGCAGTCACTTTTAATTTTCTTTGGAGACACTCGAATCCTGTTTAACTTGAAGAAACATCAGCAATTTTTTTTTTTAAGTCAGAATAATAAATGTGTATGTAATGTAATATGTCTTGCTTTTTTAAAGCTGATGCGCTTCTTCAAAAGCATGATTTGTTTCTGTTTCTGTGCGGTTTTATTTACTCTAAACGCTAAGCCCATGTCTAATGAAGATCAGAAACTCAATGTAGAATTTACACACCACCTATTTAGAAGGGTTTTGCCCCCCACCCCCCCTCACTCTCTTTACATGGTAGGTTTGTGTAATTGAACAGATTATTTTACATCAGAAGGACCGTGACTGCACACCACAATACAGACCTTCTGTCTTGTCTGGTTCTCAGATTTTTTACTTCATCAGGCTTCCTGATAAGAAAAACAAAGGAATGTGGCCCTATAATTACTCATGCTTGCCCTAACATCTTTGTCAATAAACTGAGATAGGGTTGTGTGCTTTGCAGTTTCACAGTTGAGGAACCTCATGCTGTTAGGCTTGGCTCTCCTCCTTCGTCCCTTTACCATCACTTCCTTTGGCGGAACCTATTGACCAATGGCTGGCAGGCAGGCCCTACTCTTGATATATGACTTCTTCCCCCTCTTTCAGACAGCAGAAGTTCCACAAGCCTTGCTTGTGTACTGTAGCATGAATGGTCAGTGAGTTCAAGGACATGAATATATAATTGAAAGTGTAAGACATAGTAATGTAAATGCCAACTGGACAAATGATACTGTAACATGCACTCACTCTTGCATCATTGTTTTCCGGCAGTGGAATTAGAACTTAAATTGTCTTTCTTGCGTTGTTCTCTTTCTATCCCTCGTCCATATTGCGGGTGCCTTGCCCTTGTTTTGATTAAGGCTTTTAAACCGTAAGCAATTGAACTTTCCATGATTCCTTGGCTGAATTCCTCAGATGCATCTTCAGCAGCATTGTTGCCCCAAACACCATATTGAAACTCCAATGATTATGTCCCTTAAGCTGGGTCGTAGTAAATTATTTCATCTTTCCCAGATACGTCTCTCTGTCTGATACACATGTGAGCCGAGAGTGAGTAGGTGTAAGTTAATCAGCAACACAGCATGGAGTATTGTGGTCTGTTGCGGACTTAGGCAACTACGAAGCGGAGGAAGGGAGGGAGATTGCTTCTAACCAGGATGACAATTACTTTCCCACCACTGTTTTTAGACACGGGTCCCTTTAAATTGTTCCAACTAATTAAAACATTGTCAGGGCTTTCGCGCTCTCTGAGCAACATGTGTTGCGCCATCGTAATGTGAAGGAAAACTGAAAGAGCTCTTTTGTGGTGGGGAAACCTACGGTCATTTGGGCAGTGGAGGTTGAGTGGGTGGGTTGAAGGTTCAACAATGATTGATCCAGGTATGGCTTGATATACACCATCATCGTGCACTGAAAGCAAACGTTGATATGGCAAATATCCGTTTGTCTTTATTATATGTCTAAAGTCCCTAGAAACCCTTTCAGTTGGCATTACAACGCACTCTCTAGAGTGAAAGTGGGGTTAGAATGGCCGTGTAACAAGGCCCTCTGTCGTGCTCAGCCCTGAGCCAGTTGACCTGTGGTTAAAAAACACGACCCTGATGGATTGAGTTTCAGCTGCTGGGCAGGTCCCAGCACACTGATCTGTATCTGCTGCCATCCATGGCTTCCTTTTCTCGCTCCCTAACAATACGCCAAGGAAAGATGCCGTCCTCTTAAATCCATGTCCTTCCAGGACTGCAATGTTAAGAACACTGGCATAACCATTTAGCGCTCGTTTTTAGAAGTTAATAAGGTCACGCTGTCTCTAGTTTCTCTAATTGTACCATACTCTTTTCTCCCTAGACAAGCAACAGTACATATACAAGCTCTAAGTCTTTACACGTCTTGAATTCAGTGTTTTGTGTCAACGCTGAACTCAAAACTATTTTCAGAATGGCAACATATATTTTCCATTTTGATTTAATGTTTGATTTTTTCCCAAGGTAAAAGCCAATTGTGTGCATTGTTGAATATTTGTGCTTTCCTTAATGTGACATTTTCCTCAAACACTAACAATGTAAAATTAATTAATGACCTTGTCTTTTGATTGCTTTCTATGTCATGTTACTTTGTTCAATTCGCCCATTAACTTAAAACGTGTATT
>JAVQJS010149700.1:0-25441 GCA_036024795.1 Galaxias rostratus | reverse complement strand
ATATAAAAACAGAGCCAAAAGAAACAATAAACAGTAATGGATAAATACATGTGAAGTGTGTTCATGTTTGACCTACACACAAAAATAGCATGCAATGCCTACATAAACTTTAGTTAGGTTTTTTTTCGTCACTAGGGCCCACCTTGCGTTTGACTTGTTTGCCTGTATCTGGGTCCTTCTCAACCTTCTCCACCTCCGTCATAAAGTAGTCATCCAAGCCAAGCACTCTAGGAGGGGCACCACCACACTCGACTTCTTTGTCCTTCACATGGGAAAATATTTTTGTTTTTTTAAACATAGCGAAAGTACCGGTTGCTTTGGCTGAGGTAAGAGTTTTCCGTTGGAAGGTGCAACTCCAAAGGAGTGAAGTAAGATATTAAATACATTTTTTGCAGATAACACCTCTGGCTAATCGAACCAAATGTGCAGGAAATACAAATATTGGTAAGTAACAAATACAGTTCATCTGAATTATGTAATATGACTAATACATTTTTGTACAATTTGTCATCTAAACACATATCAATCAAATATAAGAAGAAAAGTGGCAACTATATAATATGTAGAAATGGAAAAACCTTAAACCTTAAAATATGAGCCCGATTTGGATTTGGTTGCAAAACATCTAAATCATCGGGCAATCCAAAAGTGAGCTATACCTAATCAGGTTAGATAAAAAAGGTGAGTAATTCATTATTCATGTGTTTGGCATTCAGGATTTGATGAAAAAAAAGTAAACCTTCCAACCGAGGTCACAGAACTAGGTCCAATGTTGATCAATAACTTCACAATTACAACGAACATGCAAATCTTAGAACTTAAAGTGTGAGGATTTATACGTAATTTTACTTCACAACAAAACTTACACGAATAAGTTTAGCAACATGACTTTTTCCACTTCCTGGCAGCCCTCGCATTATAATAACAATCTGAAAAATTACAGAAAGATACCAAGCATTAGATTTCAAATTATGATTCCATCATGAGATACAATCGAGCAGTGAGGTTTAACATTTTCAACGGAAGTTAAGCTTGAGAGTTTAAAATGTGTGGACTTCAGTTACCTACATACACAAGGTGAAGGATCACAAATTCAGGACAAGTTTTATATAAATCTATAAGCTAAAATAGAAAAAAAATAATAAAAAAAAGAATAAGACTAGGTGAAGCTTTTAGTATTCTAAAGCTTTTTAAATGCCTTAACCTTTTGCATCCATCTCAAAAAAGGTCTATTGAAATATCTCACTACTCTGAGATTAACATGTTTTTAGTGGTAAGAGGAAAATGTGTGCAGTAAACAGGAAAACGTTTAGACTATCGAGTGTTGACAAGATTGCGGGAAATAATACTTGAATGCTTTTTATTATACAGTGGAAAATAGTCATTAAAATTATAGATTGTACACCATGTATAAAATATTTTATTATTTTACAAAACATTAGGACCTATTTGAATATATAAACACAAGGCCAAGGTGTTGTGTCAAAATGCTCAGCTGATGGCAGAACCAGAGAGTGCTATCCTTTCAATTATCGCCCCAATACACTCGTCCAAGTGAGATAACTTAATGTAAGAACCCATTGCATCTTTTTGTTATTTTATTTCCACAAATAATGCAACCAAATTTGAAAGCTAGTTTGCTGTTACCATCCTGTAGTTCCTCAACGGTAAAACTACTGAAGATTCTTACGCTTGGTGAGCATTCATTCAGTTCATTGGACATGATTTGGAAAGGAGCACACCTGTCTATATCAGGTCCAACAGTTGACACTGCATGCCAGAGCACAAACCAAGCATGAAGTCAAAGAAATTGTCTGTAGACCTCCGAGAGAGGATTGTCTCCAGGCACAAATCTGGAGAAGGGTACAGAAATGTTTCTGCTGCTTGGAAGATCCCACTGAGCACAGTGGCCTTCATCATCCGTAATGGAAAAAAAAGTTGGAACCACCAGGACTCAACAAAATTCTCTGGTCTGATGGGACGAAGATTTAACTCTTTGGTGTGAATGCTAGGTGTCATGTTTGGATTAAAGAAGGCACCGCTCATTACCAGGCTAATACCATCCCTACAGTGAAGTATGGTGCTGGCAGCATCATGCGTCGGGGATGCTTTTCTGAGGCAGGATATGGGAGACTAGTCAGGATAGAGGGTAAGGTGAACGTGGCAATGTACAGAGACATCCTGGATGAAAACCTGCTCCGGAGCACTCTTGGCCTCAGACAGGGGTGACAGTTCATCTTTCAGCAGGGCAACTACCCTAAGCACACAGCCAAGATATGAAAGGAGTGGCTTCAGGACAACTTTGTGAATGTCCTCGAGTGGCCCAGCCAGAGCCCAGATTTTAATCCGATGAAAAATCCTTGGAGAGATCTGAAAATGACAGCACACCGACCCTTTCCATTTAACCTGATTGAGCTTGAGAGGTTCTGCAAAAAGGAATGGGCAAAACTGCCTAAAGACAGGTGTGCCAAGCTTGTGGCAACATGTTAAAAAAGACTTGGGGTTGCAATAACTGACAAATGTGCATCAACAAAGTATTGAGCAAAGGTTGTGAATACGTAGGTACATGTGATTTTTTTGTTATTTATCTTTAATACATTTGCAAAAACAAAAAAAAAAAACTTGGTTCACATTGTAATTTTGGTGTACTGTGTATAGACTTTGGAGAAAACAAATTAATTTAATACATTTTGGAATAAGGCTGAAACATAAAAAATGTGAAGCGCTGTGAATACTTTCCGGATGCATGTGAAATAATGCAATACCCAATACATTTCTGAGAAATCATAAGTTTGCATTAAAATATGATCAAGGTTAAACTGTTCTGTTTGAAATAATAACAGAAAGAAACCGGAGCTAGTACGGGAGATGGAGCAGTCAGTGCCAACTAGACATAGTTGAGCTCACCTCAACGCATATTTCTGGTTCCGGAACCCCAGTTCTGGCAAGGGGGTGGACTCTTCTTTTCCTGAGTCGCCCAGGGTGAGAGGCACCAGGCAACGTGGGGATTCTTACAAATCCTCGGCTAAGCGCTGCTGTATTGGAGTTTTCCCCGGCCAACAAAAGGTTCGCCTCATTGCGAATGCAAATCGCTGGGGGAAAGGCTCTGACTGTTTGTACTTGTACAAATGGCGTTTTGGAGAATCTGGCCGCCTTTGAGTCGCTGGGAGGGGTCCTGGAACGGGTACCATTTAGTGATTCTATAGTTCTGCTGGGGAACCACAATGCCCATGTTGGTGACAATGGAGAAACCTGGAGAGGGGTGATAGGGAGGAATGGCCTGCTCAAACTGAATCAGAGTGAGGCTTTGTTTTTGGATTTCGATAGACATGTGCTAGACATTGGATTGTCCATAATGAATACCATGCATAGAGATGTTCATAAGTATACCTGGTACCAGAGCACTCTAGGCCGTAGATTGATGATCAACTTTGTGGTCGTAATCATCAGACCTGCGGCAGTCTGTCTTAGACACTTGGGTAGAGAGAAGAGCCGAACTGCAAACTGATCACCTCACCTAGTGGTGAGGTGGATCAGATGGCTGGTGAAGCTACCGGACCGACCCGGTAAACCCACACAAACAAGTAGTGAAGGTGAATTGGAAACGCCTGGTTGAGGACCCTGTTAGGAACGTTTACAACTCCCACCTTCAGAAGAACTTCTCGTGCATCCCAGGAGAGATTGGGAACATTGACTCATGTTCAAGTGGATCATGTTCAAAGCCTCTATTGTGGAAGTGGAGTTGTGGTCAGAAGCCCCGTCGGTGTCCGTCCTGGAGGCAACCAAAGAACGCACTGGTGAACACCAGCGGTGAAGGGACTCGTCAGACTGAAGAAGGAGGCCTCCCAGGCTTAGTTGGCTCAGGGGTATCCTGAGGCAGCCGAAGGGTGCAGGGCGGCCTGGAGGGCTGCAGCTTAGGTAGTCAAAAAAGCAAAAAACCCGGGTGTGGGAGGAGTTTGGCAAATTGTTCAACGTCTCAGAAAGGAAAAGCAGGAATTGGGCCAGGCTCTTTGAGCAAGAGAGGAGAACTGCTGACACAGACTGAGGATATTGTCGGCTGGTGGAAGGAGCCCTTTGAGGAACTTCTTAACCCCGCCAACACGTCCTGTGTGGCAAAGGCAGAGTTTGAAGACCCGGGGCGAGTCTAAGCAATGTCTCAGGCAGAGGTTACTGAGGTAGTTGGCAAGCTCCTCTGTGGCAGAGAAACGGGTATAGATGAGATTCGCCCCGAGAAAACAAATAATATGATTGTTCCGATAGGGGGACTGGTTAGCCTTGGTGACAGGGTAAAGAGCTTTACCATCTGGAAAGAGCTCGAAGTAGAGGAGCCAGATGAGGTGGTAGGGGCATCTGATTAGAATGCCTCCTGGGTGCCTCCCTTTGGAGGTCTTCCAGGCAAGCCCCACTGCAAGGAGACCCCGAGGTAGACCAAGAACACGCTGGCGAGATTATATATCTCGTCTGGCCTAGGAACGCCTCGGGATCCTCCAGGAGAAACTTTAAAGGGTTGCTGGTGATAGGGATGGCTGGAATACCCTGCTGAGCCTGCTGCCACCACAACCCTGCCCTAGATAAGCAGGGCATAAAGTATGGAGGGATAATAACACATTTAATTTAAGATTGAATATATGACTATTCTATGTATATAGACTATGTTTGAAGGACTTGATTAGTATCCTGGCGTTTAATGCAGTAGTTGCATTGCTCCTATCTAGGCAATTGGGTTATAAATGCACTTTTAGATCTACATGGTTTATTTATTTACCTTCTATTGTAAAAACAATTAGAATATCGCTTTGGAAAAAGCATCTGCTAAATGACAGATGGAATATTTTGTGACTAAATTTGTGGTCTAAAAAATACAAATTACCTTGGTGAATAACTCATCATATCAAAACAACAAAGTTTTACAATAAGGTTTATCGTGTTAACTGGGTTTCTTAAGTCATAAACAATTAAAGTAAGCTCTTTTAAGTGAATGCAGTTATAAAGGGCATGCTAATATATCCACCCTTTCTGGACGAGAAGCTCTGCCGGGTGGTTTTAAAAGATCATCCACATTTTTGGTGTCAGGCTTCTTCTCGACCCGTGGTGGAGCAGGTGCAGGAGGCGGTAGCGACGGGGAGGGACCGGGACCTCTCTCCAAAGGGTAACTCCTCCGTTCACCTGCAGCAAAGAGTAACCAGCGTTACACCAGCTCTAACTGTCGTAGCAAGATGATATGTGGCTGGATGATTGACAGATGGCTGTGAAATGCATGGCTTACCATAAGGTGAGGAGCCATGGTCATAGCGCTCAGGAGGCCCAGGGCGCTCAAGAGGCCCAGGCCGCTCAGGAGGCCCAGGGCGCTCAAAGGGAGGTCTGTCAAAGTTAGACCTTCCATAAGGATCTTCTCGGTCACGGCTGCCACGTTCCTCCCTCTCTCGCATGTCCCTCTCTCGGTCTCTGTACCCTGGGCGTGGATGGGGTCCTGGGGGAGGCCTATACAGAAAAAGTCAGGGCATTGGCACCTCTGCTCCACCAAATTATATTCTTATCTCTTTTCAAGCAACAACCACTTTGGAGTAGTCACTGAACAACTCTACAAGATATACTACCTTTCATCAAAAACCATGGACAGACTGCTTGAAGCAAAAGAAGACAGAAACAAAGGTTACGTAAAGAAGCTGCGAGCTTCCGCACAACAATAACCTTTTCATCCCACTAACAGAACTAAGAGTACCTGTCTTCTCTGGGCGGATAGCGCTCTCTCTCAAATCGGTCCCTTTCAAAATCCACAGGAAGTGGTTCTCTATACATGTCTCTTTCACGGCTATACTCTCGGCGCTCCAGGTAGGGGTCCGGCCGTCTTCCATAATAGAATTCCCTGGTATAGGGATCTCTTGGGGCAAGAGGTTCTATAAGAGAAAACAAATCCAATTGTGTAATTAACAGGTCAACGAATGCTAATATATTATACAGTTCAAATTACCAGACTCACCTTTCTCATAGGGTCTCTCAGACGTCATAGGGTCAGGCCTTAATATGATTCTTTCTCCATATGAGATGCGTTCTACAGTAGCACCCGGCTCTGTAAATAAAATGAATTTGCTCTTGTGAACTGGCCATTACCACCTGAGAGATCAATGTGAACGTTTTATAAGTTTCTTTCCTTCTCCTACCATGCCCATGGCCATAATCCAATGTCTTAGGAATCACCGGTGCCTTCGGAGGGACGCCAGGCTGGAACCCTGGTCCCAGAGCAGAATTAGGGGGTGATGGTCCAGATCCTGCCATGGTAGCCTAAGGACAATTGGGTGGGAGAGAACATACCTGTCACAGTAGTTGAAAAAATCTGATGAAGCCGAATATGTGAAGCTACCGATTAAAAGTATATATGTGCATCTGGAAAGTATTCACACCCCTTCACTTCTTCCACATTTTCTAATGTTACACACTAATTCGATGGGGTAAAAAAATTCTACATATAACACATAATAACAAAGCAAAAAAGGTTTTAAAATTTTTCTGCAAATGTACTAAAAATCAAAAATTAAATATCAGATGTACATAATTATGCACACCATTTGCAGTGGCCTGCAAAATTGAGCTCAGGTGCATTCCATTTCCACTGATCATTCTTAATGTTTCTACAACTTCATTGGAGTGCATCTGTGGTAAATCCGATTGATTGGACATGATGTGAAAAGGAACACATCTGTTTATATAAAGGTCCCACAGTTGACCGTGCATTTCAGAGCACAAAAGTTATGAAGCCCAAGGAATTTACTGTAGACCTCTGAAACAGGATTTAATTGAGGCACAGATTTGGGAATGAGCCCAAAAATGTCTGCAGCATTGAAGGCTTCAACAAGGACAGTTGTCGCCATCATTTACAAATGAAAGAAGTTTGGAAACACCCGGACTCTTCCTAGAGCTGGCCGCCCAGCCAAATTGAGTAATTGGGGAGAAGGACATTGTAAAGGAGTTGACCAAGAACCTGATGGTCACTCCGACAGAGCTCCAGTGATCCTCGGTGGAGATGGGAGATCATTCCAGAAGGACAACCATCGCTGCAGCAATCCACCAATCAGGCCTTTATGGTAGAGTGGCCAGACAAAAGCCACTCTTCAGTAAAAGGCACATGACAGTCCGCATGGAGTTTGCCAAAAGGCACTTAAAGGACTCTCAAGACCGTGAGAAACAAAATTCACTGATGAAACCAAGATTGAAAACTGTGGCCTGACTGCCAAGCGTTATGTTTGGAAGAAATCAGGGACTGCTCATCACCAGGTCAATGCCATCCCTACAGTGAAGCATAATGGTGGCAGCATCATGCAAAGGGGGTGTTTTTCTGCGGTAGGAACTGGGTGACGAGTCAGGATAGAGAAAAATATTAATGAAGCAATGTACAGAGACATTCTGGATAAGAACTTCCTCAAGAGCGCTCCGGACCTCAGACTGGGGCAAAGGTTCAGCTTCTAGGACGACGACCTTGCAGGAAGAGTTGCGGAGTGGCGTTGGGACAAGTCTGTTAATATCCTTAAGTGGCCCAGCTAGCGCCGAGAATTGAACCCCATTGAACATCTCTGGAGATATCTGAAAATGGCTGTGTATCGATGCTCTCCATCCAAATTGATGGAGCTTAAGACGATCTATAAGAAAAATTTGAGAAACTGCCAAAATAGGTGAACCAAGCTTGTCCCACCATACTCAATAAGACTGAGGCTGTAGTTGTGCCAAAGACGCTTCAACAAAGCCTTGAGTAAAGGGGTGAAAACCTTTATTAAGACATTAAAAAAAAACACTTTATCATTATGCAGTATTGCCTGTAGAATTTTGAGAAATGTTTTATTTAATCCATTTTGTAGTAAGGCTGTAACATAATGAAATGTAGAAAAAGTGAAGGGGTTTTTATACTTTGCAGACGCACTATACTTCATAATTTGACTTTTTACTAATACTAAGAAAAAGTTGAAGTACACAACATTTCTTTTCAAGCTTGAACTTCAAAAATTCAGCTTGAGATAAACATAATTTAACTTAAAAATAAATAAATAAATTAATTCATACAATTTGGAGCCTAGATTTTAGATACTGTTTTAATAAAGTTTTTCAAAGATCTTCTCAAAAATATGTATAGTCAGTAGGTTGTTTCCACTGATCAAGGTCAATGAGTTCTAGCTTCAAATGATGATCTTGTTAGGAAATGGAGGCTAACATTACTATCTCTTCCAGTCTAATCGCTAATCCACAGTCAATGCTTCAAAGCATTCATTTTGTTGAATTTTCAAAAATTTGGGTGTAATATCGTCTATAATTGTTTTTGTTTTGAACTGTGAGAAAAGAAACGTAACACAAAAGACATTTCCAACTACTTTATTCCAAATGTGTTCACAGTTACTATATTTACCTTGAGAGCGCTTCTCACTTCAGGAGGGATCTCCAATCCCAACAGACCGGGAGGGAGATCAGGCTGGACCTCAGGTGTGCTGACATGGGGATCCACTCCAGTTTTATATTCCTGCAGTTCTCTATAAGCCCAAAGAAAAAACATGACATGGGTGAACATATCTGTAGTAGCATTTAGGCAGTATAATAAAAGGCCTTTTATTGCATCTGTCTATAGAACCCTTTATCAGGAATATTTTGCCAGTCTGACCAATCATGTGTCTTTAGATCCGAGAAATATAATAGTTTAGTATAATTAGTAGAATTAGTACAATTTAGTATAATTATTCATTTATTTTAACTAACATAAATAAAACGTTACCGTTAAATTGTATTTCTCCTGTGACGTAAACTATACTAAGTCACACAAAATTTAAGTTTGACTTTAAGACAACTGCAGAGAAGAAAACTCTAATGACATATTAGCTAATAGCACACAATTAAATATTCTATTGTAATGTCTGACGCATTGCTTTCCTTAGCACTGTTCCATCAAAACATAATTTTTTCTCCAGGGTGGCTACTGACGTGCAACTTATCCAGCTGTGAAGCAATTACTTGTGGCAGTGCTATTTGCAGCAACAGGCTGGGATTTTGTTTTTCTGTCAGACCAGCTTTGGTTGTTAGAGGGCAATTGATACTCTGGTTGGCCATCCCCTACAAACAGTTCTAATGAACAGGGCCCATTTGGAAACTAGTCTTGGTCACCATAGAAAGCTCAATAACTAATCAATAAAAACACAGAGTTAATGATAGGACACCATAATACAACCATAACAGAGCCCTTTGGCTTTACGTTAACAGATTATGAAATGCAGCACCATACACTTTCATAGAGATGGTGAAAAACAAAGAACACTGCTAACAAACAAAACCAAACAAATAAACAGCCAACACATAGAAATATCAAGCAGTTTAAACTTACAACTGAGGGCGCAAAAGAACTCTAAGCTAGTGCGCTGCTTCACTGATACAAACACATGCGCTCTATAGTGCCGATTCTCCGCTAAGAGATCAAAACAAAATTTGTCAAAATTAGCAAGACATTTTCCAAAATTGGAAAAGGAATGTGTTTGTTTAGCGAAGGCCAGATCACAGAAACTTTTAATAATAATAATAATACATTATATTTATAAAGCTCTTTTCAAAAAACCCCGACGCTGTACAAGGTTTAAAGTTTATATAAAAAAGCAAACAGGTTGTCGGTCTAACACAGGGACATACAATAACTCACACTTAGGCTACATGTGTGCCATAGCACAACATATATAAAAATACTTATTTGTGTTGTTGAGTTGCTACCATGTGATTGACGGATTGGATATTTGTGTTAATGAGCAGTTGAAATCTTGTACCTAATAAAGCAGCCAGTGAGTGCAAATGTGCGCACACACACACACACACACACACACACACACACAACTATACTGATATGAACTGGTTAATGTGTTAGGAATGAAACGATGCTACATTGTTTGATAAAAATTAAAATTATCAACCTAAAGAGGGCTGAATTCAAAGACACCCTGAAAATCTGTGAAAAATTCTTGTAGCAGGCTAGTCCATTTTGCTGAAATTCAATTGCAGCTCCTCAAAAACTTTAAGGTGGGGGGGAAATGAAAAAAGTTGTATACATATATAAATAAATATGTACATATTTTTATGTAATCTTTTTATTTCGGTAAATCGATTACCTGAAATATTATTGATAGAATATTCTGATAGCGATATGGCCTAAAATGCCCATCCCTAACAAATAGGCGAGTGAGTTTGTCAGACATTTACTACACCTCAAAAATGGTCTTTAGAGTGACACAATATACAAAATTCTGCAAAATATTACAAGAATTGTGTATCGTTTTCTTTCTATCATAATCACATTTGGTGCACAAGTTCCTGTTTTATTTACAATCCCTCCAAAGAAGCTTTTGACAAAAAGAAGAAATCCCTAAAATAAGGAAATACTTTTTTCTATCACAGTTAGAGACCAAAATGATCACGGTTTTCAATATTACTGGAGTACTGTTAAAATGTGCAGACAATTTTAAATAATTTTCACATGGAAAAGCATGAATTAAATTAGCAGCAATAAGCACTTTCTTTGCTTATATATGGAACAGAAGTTATTGTGTCTGTTCTCTGCTTCATAATAAGGTACTGTTGTCCTCACATCCTGAAGGTCCATGTATGCTTGAGATTGAAATCTAAAAATGTCAGAATATTTATGCAGTAGAAAAGAACTAATGCGTGTAATTAATGTGAGCGATGACTTGTGTGTGTGAGTGAATAATTAACGGGCCAAAAATGTGCTGCTGACCCGGACGGAGCTAAACGGTAATTTATACCTTCCTATAGAGTGGTAGTCACAAGTATGACAAAAAAGATTTTTACCCCCCTTCGCAGTGATTGTCTTTCTGCTTGTAATGTATTTCAGACAGGCTTAATATCTTCAATCAAGTTCCCGTCAGCCATTTAGTAAAAACCAAATACGCTTCCAATTGACATCTCAATGCTTTTCTCCTGGATTTAAATTAGGGTTTCATAAAATAATTGCTATATAGGTATGTTGCTAACACCGGGTTAGAAGTGAGTGGAGCTAAGCATTTTGAATAATTAATATGCAAACATTAGCTAGCAACAGTAAATCCCATCATGTTGATGAAGTGAATATGAAATATCTGTAAATTTTGGGCTGAGCCAGCCTTTCATGTGAGAAGAATGTTATACTCAACTACTACAGATTTTTTTCCACATAATCTCACTTCATGTGCTGTGTTTTAAATGTACCTTATTAACTTGAGCTCCTGAGCAGCTTTCAGGATAATCTCATGCTGCCGTTGTGAGAGAGCGAGGACTCCTGCCCCAGCACCTTGGACCTCGGTTTCCTTTGCGCTCTCAGCCATCGAGCTGAGTGGTACTGATGTGGGTTGGGGAGGTGGGATATCCAAAGGTGGCTCTGCTCTGAGTGCCTCATATTGTGGCCGGTGGTCATCATACTCAGAGGGATATCTTCTCTCTGGTGGTGGTGGTCTCATTAAGCGCCGGTCCCAATCTGGAGCCGGTTGTGTATAAGGCGGCTCTTCATGTCTGTAAGATGGCTCCTCTGGATACTCACGTATTCTCAGCTCCCCTCGTCCTCTAACTTCATCCTCGTACGGATAAGGGCGTTTCCTATACTCTGTCCATTTGTCCTCCCTAAAACGCTCCGGAGGAGGCATGCGTGGGGGGAAGTCCCTCTTTGGGAACTCCCTGTCCCACTCCCCACGAGGTTCGTAATACTCTTCATCACGCTCATAGTCTTCAGGCTGGTAGTCATGTGATGGCCAACCGTAGCCTGCTTCTTCACTATAGCCCTCACCACTGTACCCTTCCTCATATTGCATGTGATGCGGAGGAGGGCGTCTACTGTCCATGCCTCTACCCATTGGAGGGACATTCATAGGGCGCCTCCTCATAATGCCCCTCTTCATCATCTCATGGGGAGCTGGAGGAGGACCCCTGGGGTGTGGGGGCCTAGGCCACTCTGGTTCTCCCTCCATGGCAGCTTCACTAGCTGGATCTTCAAACATACTGGGGTCTCTTTCAAGGTCATGATGCATTTGAAGTCCCCGAGGGTCATGGACATGACGCATGATTGGTCGTCCCATGGGATCTAATTCCATGCTATTGTGACCAATGGGAGCCATTAACGAATCATGTTCCATTGTTCCATGAGGCGGAGGAGGGCGGCCTCGGCCTTGATGCATGAAGCCTGGACGTCCACGAGGTTGTTGCCCACCACGGCCAGGAGGGAAGGGGGGTCGCATGCCCCGTACTGGTTGTCTCTGCTCTGCCCAGAAGAGCTCTTCTTGCCAGTACTTGGATGGTTCAGCCTCTTCCCACTGCCTGTCAACCAGTTCACCTCTTCCCATTGGGGGTCCGCCTCTTCCTCTTAGCGGCACCCCTCGTCCACGAAGGGGTCCACCCCTGGATCTCAGGGGGCCTCCCCTGCCCCTCAAGGGCCCCCCTATCAAGGGTTCTTCATAGTACTCTTCTGGTGAATAATGATATTCCTCTGGTACCCACATTTCCTCTTCTTCTTCCTCCTCCTCCTCAGGAGGCGGAAGGTCGGACTCTAGGCCACTAGCCTCCTCTTGTGCAGGATCCTGCCAGTGGTAGTCTGCCACATCTACATGGGCTCTCATATCTTCATGTGGTGGCATGTATTCATAAGGCATTTGGTCAATGTCCCCACCAAGAGGGACTGCATTGGCTTCAGAAAACGCAAGCATGCCTCCTTGACCCCTAGCAAGTCCTCGCAGCAAGCCCCTCCCCCTGACCATCTCGCCCCTCCCCCTGACCATCTCGCCACGCCCCCTGACCATCTCGCCACGCCCCCTGACCATCTCCCCTCGGCCCCTGACCGGCTCCCCTCGTCCCATGACGGAATCGCCACGCCCCCTGACGGGCTCGCCGCCACCCCTCCCCCTGACGGGCTCGCCGCCACCCCTCCCCCTGAAGGGCTCGCCACGCCCCCTGACGGGCTCGCCACGCCCCCTGACGGGCTCTCCACGCCCCCTGACGGGCTCTCCACGCCCCCTGACAGGCTCGCCCCCGCCCCGTCCCCTGAAGGTTTCGCTTTGTCCCCTGATCGGCTCTCCCCTCCCCCTTATTACCTCGCCTCGTCCCCTGCCAAGAGCCACAGCTACTGGAGGATTGGGGAGGTCTGTAATTGCTTGTATCGGCCCAGGTGCTTTCAGACCAAGAGGGGATTCCTGGTTGGTATTGTTATTGGCTTGAGAGGCTGGTTTGATGGGTGTGGTTCCATTTGGTGGCACCAGAGAGGGAGCTGATACGGCAGGTTTAGTGGCCAGAGCGGTTACTTCACAATCAATTTTGGAGTCTATAATCTTGGGCTCTTCTTTTGCAGCTGTAGTCTGAGGAATGGGATCACTTGGAACAAAAAAGCCACCAATCGAATCCAGTGTGTCCTCCGCCATGTCTTGCGGTTCCTTCCCAGTTGACTTTAATTCATTTTCTTCAGCAGGTTGCACCTGCCCTGATTCACTCACTGAAGGTTTTGGCTCAGTGTTGGTAGATTGCAACTTGTTGACTGCGTCAGGTTTTGGTGGTTGAGGAAGCACCTGTTGTACCTTTTGCTGAAATCTCGGTACGGAAGGTCTAGGGGGTCCTGCCAGTCCAGCCGGTCCAGTGGGTCGTTCAAAGCGAGATGGGTGCCCATGTTGGGGAACCGGTGGGTCAAATCTAGTCTGGTGCCCAAATCGAGGCTGGATTCCTCTTGGAGGCTGATCAAATCTTGGCCGCTGCTCAAATCTTGGGGGTCGCTCAAAACGCTGCTGCCCAAATCTTGGAGTGTTTCCTCTTGGACCATCGAACCTAGCAGATGACAAAATAACATTTACATGTGCTAAATAGTACGGACAGCTAACACAAATTTTGACACTTTGTGACAGTTACACAGGTTGGACAGAACCTCCACTTCTGCTCAGTAAACAACAATTTCTATAATAGGCAAAATTGCAACTGTTCTTTGAAAGCTCTCAATTCTACAATTAGTTGTGTGGGGGTAAAGATAATGCACTCATCAAAAATAAACAGTTTTTCAATTACATCTTCAAAATGGCATAATTCAGTACTTTTCTATGTCGGAGTGGAGAAACTTGACATTTGACAAGGTGTCGATGATGTCTGCCCTTTGCAACTTCTAGGGCTCCTTCTCCGTGTGTTCCAAAACTTTTACCTTGGCCTAAGACTGTGCACTACCGTCTTAGCATCATGCAAACAAGTTGGTTTACAAAACTAATCTGAAGATCTATCATTTCCGAGGGCTACAACTACTAATGACTAGTTGTGTCATTGACCAACCTTCAGCATTAACTAATATCACCTAGCTACAAGAAAAATACACATTTAACCTAATATTTTACTCATTCCAAAAAATACTTTGTGGTCTACTCCAGTAGTTTAAAAATGATGTGAATTTGGGAGACTTATGATAAAAAAATCACAAAATATATATATTTAATAGTACAATTAGGATTGTGATAAGGAATCCTACATTAGACTGAATTATACATATAGGGGTTAATTTTTTTTTACCGTGGGCCTCTTGGGTCATTGAAGCGTGTAGCTGGACCAGAGGTGGGACCTGATAGCCTTGCCCCTCTTCCAGCCAGGTTGATTCCTCTACCGGGGGGACCAGATATAAGGTCCAATTGTGGTCTTAAACTAGCATGTGGCTGGACAGATAGGACGGCTCCTCTTCCAGCAGCGCCTGCCCCTCTGCCAGGTGGTCTTGTAAAACTGTCTGGAGGGGGTCTTGTAAAACTGTCCGGAGGGGGTCTGGAAAAATTGTCCGGAGGCGGTCTGGAAAAAGTGTCCGGAGGCGGTCTGGAAAAAGTGTCCGGAGGAGGTCTGGAAAAAGTGTCCGGGGGCGGCCCCGGAAAACTGTCAGGAGGCGGCCCCTTGAAAGTGTCCGGAGGCGGCCCCTTGAAAGTGTCCGGAGGCGGCCCCTTGAAAGTGTCCGGAGGCGGCCCCTTGAAAGTGTCCGGAGGCGGCCCCTTGAAAGTGTCCGGAGGAGGCCCCTTGAAAGTGTCCGGAGGCGGCCCCTTGAAAGTGTCCGGAGGCGGCCCCGAAAAGGTGTCCGGAGGCGGACCCAAAAAAGAGTCCGGAGGGGGGCCCGAAAAAGTGTCCGGAGGCGGCCCTGAAAAACTGTCCGGAGGGGGGCCCGAAAAACTGTCCGGAGGCGGAGGAGGTCTGTACCCAAACGGTTGCAGGCTTTGCATTTCAGTTCCAGAAGGGTCCATGCTCACTACAGAAGGACTGAGCATGCTCTGCCTGTCTGGCCCAGGATGTTGGTACTGCCCATACAGCCCCATTATGCCAGAATCATACTGGTTCCCACTCGGATAGGGCACCATTGTTCGGAGAGTACCAACTCTCTCCTGCAGGTGAGCGTTGGTGGAATTCATTTGTTCCTGCCACTGCTTCCACTGTAACTCATAGTCTTGCAGCTGGTCTTTGTGAGGGTAGCTTTGGAAGTGCTCCTGCCATGACTTGAAGGTCCGGTCCCAATCCTGGAATATAGGGCTAAACTGCTGCTGCTGCATCTCGTAGTGCCTCAGTTGCATGTCCATGGGCATCGTCTAATGCAGAAGAAATTGTTGAATGAGGAAATCTATTAGATAGATATCAGTCAAACATTTCACCTCTCACAATTACAATCAGTTAACACAAAAATAAGCCACACAAAACATAATGAAGACTTGAGATGAGTCTACCTGTAGATTAGGTGGATGCTGAATCAACTTTTGGTACTGCTCCAGGACCTGCTGTAGCTTTTCATGCTGTTGCATAAGCGACTGATACTGCATTCCTACTCTCTGCTGTTGCACCTGCTGCCATTGGGCTGCTGCGACCTGCAACTTCTGCAGACGGGCCGCCTCCTCTGGGTCCTGTGGGGTAATTTCAGGCTGTGAAAAATACCGTGACAAGGTTAGCTCCCTTTAACACAATACATGCATCTAGACCTTTCGGCTTTTATTTTGTCACTTGGTTTGCAGTGACAAAAATTCTTTCTTTTATTACTTACATTGGCTAGAAATTTTGTCAAGGGAAGACAATGGCCAGTTTGTGACCAATGTTCTCCAGTGGCAGGCAGGATATTAATGTGCCAGATACTCATTCCATTAAACAGTCTTACGCTATGACCCAGGACAAACCTACACCAATGAGTTCTGTTAGCATTTTGTATATCAAGAATCAAAAACATTGAATATCGTTTTACTTGTTATCTTATAGGAATGTGTTGGTGATTTGGTCAAGTATCACTTGAAAAGGCTATTTTGAATCTCAAAGTAAAATAAAGGCAAGACAAAACCTTCTGTCAATTGGAGTGACAAAACAATGCTGCAAAGGACAAAAGATATACACTATTGTTGAAAGTGGCAGACATTTGTACCCGTGCAAGGAACCAAAAGTTTTCTAACAGATGTGTCTGTCTGTGTAACGCTGAGTACTATTACTACTTTACTACTACTACTCTACTGTCTAGAATACTCATACAAAGCCTGCTTATCCTTATCAAATACAATTTAGTTTTTATATGGCAAGCATCTTTTATAATCCTAACACAATACTCCAATTTTCAAATTTCATGACTGTAGTGGATGAAATATAATGGCAAATGCAAGAAAGAAAACTTTCAAAGGAAGGTACCCAGGAGGCCTCCTAAATGAGACGCACGCCCGTACCACCTCATCTGGTTCCATTCGCAAGAAGGAGCAGCGGCTTTACTCTAGGCTCCCTCCCCTACCCTATACCTAAGACTGAGCCAAGCCACTCTACAAAGGAAACACAATTCAGCCGCTTGTACTAGCAATCTTATTCTTTCAGTCACTACCCAAAACCCATGACCATAAGTGAGGGTTGAAACGTAGGCCGAAGGGTAAATTGCGTGTTTTGCCTTTCGGATCAGCTCCTTCTTTACCAAAACGGTCCGGTACAACGCCTGCATTACTGCTGATGCTGCATCAATCCGCCTGTCAATCTCAAGCTGCACCATCGCCTTAGACTTGGCGGTGCTGACTCTCATCCCGACCGCTTCACACTCAGCTGCAAACTGCTCCAGTGCATGCTGAAGGTCACAGTCTGAAGATGCCAACAGAACCACATAATTGCATAAAATCAGGGAAGCAATTCTGAGGTCCCCAAACTAGACACTCCGCCCCCCAACTACATCTTGAGATTCTATCCATGAAAATCACAAACACAACCGATGACAAGGGAAGGTCCTGGCAAAATCCAACACCCACTGAAAACGTATTTTAATTTATGCCGACTTTACGGACACAACTTTCCCTTCAGTTATTTAAGGACTAAATGGCTCATAGAAACGGCTCCCGTAACCCATACTCCCTCAGTCCCCACTACAAGACTCCCCAGGGGACACATTTGTAGACCCTCTCAAAGTCCAAAAAACTGATAAACCCATGGGAATTTGCCTTAGCAAAATAGGTAACCTTATTCTACTAACAATACAGGGTCCATATACACAAAGAAAGTGGATTAAGGGCCGACAAAAATGACGCAGGACGAGACGGACGACAAGTCAATTTTCCAAGTCGAGCAACAAAACATTTGCCTTTCTCTGAATTATGTTTTGAAAATGTAAAACGTGACCTACTTATCTGTACAAACACATCAACAAGCAAAGTCTTTCAGGAGACAGGACATTTGATGAGCAATAAGTTGCTGCATGTGGACATTCACGGTAATGGTGTCATGTAGTTTGTAACGAATGGTGTCATGTGTGTTATGAATAATGTAAATTGTTTATATGTTCATACAGGAAAGGGTAATAAATTATACAAACACTTATAAAATATTTTTGAGTATATACTATTAATAACCTGTACACCAATACCATTGAAATATGCAAAAAGTAGAAAAAAAGCACACGAGGGAATTAGACCCATTTTCCATGCTTTCTGCATCAAGTACTTCAAACTTGCAGGCAGCGTGCCAACCCAAGGCACTCGAGCCTATGGTATTGCGTTGGATCACAGACAAAAACACTTGTGCTCTATAGCGCAGACTCTCAGTAATCAAAGACAATCTGTTAAAAGGTTCAGAAATTGGAATGAAAATGTATGGTTTATTTAGCGCAAGCCAGATCACATAAGCTTTTCACGCTACATAACAAGTGTGCTATAGTACAAATTAAATAAATGCCCAGTTACATACAATCCTTTCATTTCAATTAACTGATTATTAATTATTAGGGATTAATAATAATATTGATTAATTAATATACACTCACTTGCCACTTAAAATAAAATCTTGCTAGTATCAGGCTGGACATCATTTTTCCTTCAGTCATAATGGTTCATGGCATAGACTCAACAAGGTGCTGGAAACATTCCCAAGAAAATTTGGTCCATATCGACATGATAGCGTCACTGAGTTGCTGCAGATTGGTTGGATGCACATCCATGACACAAATCTCTAGTTCCATCAGTACAGTAAATGGTCATGTTCACGAAACCAATTTGAGATTAATTGAGCTTTGTGACAGGGCGTTATCCTGCTGGACGAAGCAATCAGAAGACGGGTACTACGGTCATAAAGGGGTGGACAGGTTAAGCAACAACTCAGGTGGCGTTTAAGCAATTTTCTGTTTGTATAACAGGACCCAAAGTATGCGAAGAAAATAACCCCCACAACATTACACCACCATCCGCTTGAACCAATGCAAAGCAGGATGGCACCAGCTAGTCTTGCACCAACAACATGCCATGTTCAAATTCACTTAAATTACCTTGTTTCCCATTCTGATGCTGTCTGAACTTCATAAGTTCATCTTGACCATGTCTATATGCCTAAATGCATTGAGTTGCTGCCATGTGATTGGCTGATTAGATATTTGCATTAATGAGCAGTTGAAATGGTGCAACTAATAAAGTGGACTGTGAGCGAGTTTGTGTGTAATATATATATATATATACTATATAAACGCACACGGTACAAAAATGTTCAGCTACCCACTACAGCAGAGACCTCCCTCAACAAAGCAACCGTAACAGCAACGTATCCCCAGCTTTACAAAATCAATAAGATCAAATATAGTTTACTCAAAATGTAGCTCAAGATAAACTTATTTGACATGCTACCACTTATTTTCTTCTGGAACCAAGCATGCTTGAATGACAAAAAGATCATACATAAATATCTTTCAGATATCCAGTTATATCCTTCAATCTGAATTATGTTAAAATCATCTGGTCTGTGTGTGTCCCAAACACATGATCTCCAGCTTTCATTCAGTAGCAAAGTACTAAAGGTAGGCTAATGTGTTATTGCTCAAATTACCTGCAATTCAGCATTTGTAGGAGCAGTCACAATGTTTTGTTGCTGCTCCAGATAATCTGTGTAGGCTTTCTCTGCCGACGTTACACGTCCTAAATACCTGAACACGTTATTTTTCTCTTAACATTCTGAATTCATTTATATTCTTAATATTATCTCTAGGAGTCACACTTCAGCACTGAGCAGAGGAACTGGTTTCCTCATCCGCGTAAATACAGCTAAGAAGTTCTTATTGACTGCACCATGCAGAAGTACGGAAATTAAGCAGCTAGTCGGCGTAGCCTCTCGTTGACAACAGGAGAAACAGGCTGTGCCGACAGTGAAGATGCAGGTGCTGCGGTTTGTTTAAAAGTTTTATGTTCGTTGTGTAAATGCATCTTTTTCTTAGACCGTCGATCACCTTCACTAGTATCAAGGAGTTAAAAACAACCTACATTTAAACAAATAGGATATAATAAACTACAGAAAATGAGTCGGTCTATATTTATTTATTATGAATTTAGCCTCCCAATAATTTATGAATTAAGACACTACCGGTAGTTTTATTCTGGCTGCATGTGATTTTGCTATTTTATGAAAAGCACTCATATCGGGACTTAGATTAGCAATCACTGAAGATCATGAATTGGTTCTTGTATCTGTCACCAGAAATGGCATTGGTGTATCTCTAGCCCACACCAGTCAACAGTTCCTCCTTTCCTGTAAAATGTTTTGCATTTCCAAGAATGCTGATGGAGTTACTGTGTATGGGTTATAATCTGATGGCCAGTTGAGGAAAAATACATTCCCCATGAATAAATAAAGTTAAATAAAGTACCATTTAATCAAATGATTAGACAATATTGCCATCAGGATTATATCTGATTTTACAAAAATGAAATCTTAAAACTTAGAACCTACTTCCTCTGGTGGTGGGGGTGGTGGGGGCTCCTCTTTGGGTGGTGGGGGTGGAGGGGCACTCTTCGGTGGCTCTGATGGCGGTGGTGGGGCTGGCCCACGGGGCTGGTTTTTAGGTGATGGGGGCGCAGAAGCATCCTCTTGACCCTGACTTGCTTTTTCATTTCTCAACCTCTGCAGATTATGAATGTGCTGTTTGTACCAGTATTGTTGTTGCTCCTGAATGGAAACAGTAATTTTACAAGTGATGATGAACTCATAGCAATAGTAAGTAACTAGCAGACCCCTGGTCAACTGAATAAGAAACAAAATCAAAACCTGGTCCAAGTACAGTTTATGCTAGCAGTTATCAGAACTCCTACGCAAATTATAGTTATACTTGATGTGTCTTTCATTTTTATAAGAATTTAAAAACTTTGACAAGTTTCGGACATTTAAAGTGTACAGACCGCTCAAGTTGCCGTTTTGTTGGACTCATCACATTGTTAAAGATCTTACATCCATGCCACTGGCAAGTTCTTTCTAAAGATTGACAGAGGCGACCAATGCAACAAGAGACACAAGAGTTGCTAATGACGGAATTGTTTATACATGGAAGTGGTTGTTTTTATACTGGCCTCCTACTTCACTTATCAATTTATCATGAGATGAATGGCAACAGTTCACACAGGTTTGTGAGGGTCACACAGTCAATTAAGACATTATAGAGATTCCTCTGTTTCTACGCTATGTAGGCCACCTTCGTGCAATAGTAGATACCTCACAAGTGAAACTAACGTGATTTTAAGGGCATTTCACAACACAAACACAACTGATAAACGCAAATAACAAACATTGAGTAACATGGACAAAGGTTACCATCAAACCCCAGAAAAACACCAAATTAGGGAAGAAAACCATAGCCTGTTTTGAAATGGGACCAATCACAAGCGTAAACGAGGCAATTATGCAACGCATTTTATCCTGCACGGGTATAGCTAAACCCTAATGTAAACCCATTCTGCCTCGTCAATATGGTCACCTCTTTAGATGGAGGAGCACCATTGTTCTGAAGAGTCTTCGGTGGTATTGGATCCACTGAAGGAGTGTGTGCCTCTTTAGGCTGTGGTGGTTGAGGTTGTGCTTCCTTGGGTTGCGGTGGCTGAGGTTGGGATAGACTTTGTTGAGAACCAGGTGGGCTTCGCATCGTAGTTTCGTCTTGATGAAAGAAGGATTGGGTACCGACACCCGTGCCGGCATATCCTGGACCTTCGCTTTGCCATGATGATCCAGCATACCCTGTCGCTACTGAGCCTCCACTAAACTGATTCGCAGTATTGCTGTGATGCAAAACAGACTGGAGCTGTTTCTGGTGTAGCTGCTGGAGTTGCTGCATCTGCTGAAGATGCTGCTCCTGCAGACTTGAGAAAATAGAACCCGCAGGGGGACCTTCATAACCTCCATGTCCCCCCGTTTGAGCAGCCACCTGACCCCCCGTTTGATGCTCTCTAGGCCCATTAAAGTTCTGTGCCGGTGGTTGATTGACACCATAGTTCCCCCAAGACGGATACATGCTGCAATTTAGCTTTATAGCTAGCGTGTAGATAGGCCTTTGTACTCACATAAAGCCGGTTCAATGTGGTTAGTGTTAAATTGTTGACCAAATAATGCATTTAAAGTCAACTTAGTTTGTACCACAATGAAAATTTGCGTATAATGCGGTTTTCTATTTAACAAACCCTGAAACGTTTTAATAAAACGATGTATGCTTGGCTAACTGTGTGCTAGTTGGGTATCATTCTGACATGTTAGCCAACTCTGCTAAACTAGACGTAAACGCGCACGGCAATGGGACCTTTCAATCGTCATATCCGATTATCCTCCCTTTCCCTTCCAAAATGTCCGCAAGATCAGACGCATTGTTCCCCGAGTGCCGCCACCTAGTGGAACGTCCTAATGCTCATTGCGGTCTGTGATAATCTCTGCCCCAAAAAATCATTAAACAAAAGGATCAGCCCTGACCCAGCCCAGGTTACAGGAAGGAAAGGCACCTGTATGGGGTTGAATTATGTGATGTATCGTTAGATACAAAACATATTGACACCAAAAATTCAAATAATAATAATCATAATCATAATCACAATGATCATAATAATAATAATAATAATAATAATAATAATAATTATAAATAAAAGGAAATTTCATTTGCCATTGCATTTTCAAAGACGTTGCTCTCTTCACTGCTTTATAGTGGACGATATTTCAATGCAATATGAAAATCAGCGCTAGGGGTCAATTTTATTTGCCTTTTCGAGTCACCACACACTCTTTGGGACAGAACATGAACATTCAAAAGCAATCCGTCAGTCCTTTCATCAAGGTGGGTCTTTTTTGTCCATCCATCCATTCACCTCATTGTACAGAGTACACGTACTGAGACAACATTCAATGGAGTCAGAGTTTGATAGGTTGCCAATGCAGATACAGAAGCATGGGGGTGATAGGCTGCCAAGGGTTAGAGTGAGTTAGATTGTATATCAAGTAGGCAGTTTGTGAGGAAGTGGGTAATGAGGTTTGTGTTGGGTTTGGTGTGAATGTGGAGCTAAGTGTCATCTGCATAGCAGTGAAGAGCCAACTCATGGTACATTTCAGATAGATATGACCTGAAACATGCTTGGGCAGCACCAGTGATACCAAGGCACCAATCTAAGGGGTCAAGGAGGATGGTCTAGATGGATCAGCAGAGTTAGGTTGCCAGTAAAAGATAATTGGCGACCTTGACCAAAGTCGTTTCTGTCCTGTGTTTTGGCCAGAACCCCGATTGCATTGATCATAAAACTAATGATAAGACAAATGGGACTGTGGTCGAGCATTTATAGTGCGCTCCAGGATTACGCTAATGAATGGAGGGTTGGAAATAGGCAGATTATTATTGAGGGAGTTTTAAACACTCCTTTTTGATGATAGGGTTGACCACAGCCATCCTCAGATCTAGAAGGACAGAACCAGTCGTAATGGAAGTGTTTACAATGTCCACAATGAGGGGGCACAAAGTGGGCAGACTTGACTAGGGAGGGGGGCTTAGGGTCATGTGAGCAGGTAGATGATTTTGATGTAGAGACGAGGAGCAGCAATAAAGGGAGCATCACAATGTTTGAAAGAATTGAGCTTGCGTTTTACAGGCAGGGGCATTTTTGTGGCTACAGCCAGCAATGGACTGAGTAGCTGGAATGGTTGAGGGCAGGAGCTGGTCATGAATAGCTTATTCTCGTGACCTGAAAAAAAATCCAGGAACCTAGTGCAGATGTCTGTAGACCCCAAGAAGGAGGAGTTATCCATTGGAGACAGCAGTTTCTTGATTGTGTTGAAAGGTTTTCAATGAGTTTTAGTTTTAGGTTAGTTTAGTTAGTCTAATATTGCCCTTGTTGATGAGATCAGAGTAGTATTTGTATTTGGCCAGAGTGCATCTTTATGTATTTTAACATGATCTTTTAGCTTTCAACACACACATACATACACAGTGAAACATTGTTTTCCAAATATTCAAAGATGATGGCCTTAAGCCTTCATGGAACAAATCTTAATAGTATACCAGGGAGCAGGTTAAGTGAATGACATCTCTCTTGACTTGAGGGGAGCAAGTGAGTCCTGGGTGGAAGAGAGCAGGGTATTCTAATGCAGTGCATGGTCATCAACAGAAGAAGTCAGAGGCAGGGGGATGATTTGCATTTTGAGTTTGCAAGTAATTGCAGCAGGGTTATCATTTTTGATGTTTCTATAAATAAAGGAGCGCCACCTTATGGCTGGATAAATACAAATACCAGATTGCTCTTAGCAATGGCCTCAATACCCATTACTCCCACAATACCCCCACAGGTTTCCTGGGGGGACACGATGGTAGACCTTCTCCATGTCCACAAAGCGTATGTACACTGGATGAGTAAACACCCGTGATACCCCCAACAACTGAGTTATGGTAAAAGGTTGGTCCTCTTCCGCCAGAACAGATCTGAATTACTCCTACTGGAGCTGAGGTTCCACAACCGGTCAAAGCCTCCTTTCCAGCCTCCTGGTATAAGCTTTGGGACGGCTGAGAGGTGAAATATTTAGGGCACATTTTCCAGTCCCCCTTTCTAAAAATGGTAACAACGACCTCAGTCTGCCATTACATAGGTACTCGCCTTGACCGCCACAGGAAAAGGCCTAACATTGTCCAGAGCCTTCAGCATCTCAGGTCAAATCTCATCCACACCTGTTACCTTGCCAACGAGGAGCTTTCTAACTACCTCAGTGACCTCTGCTAGGGATAGGGGTGAGGCTTTCCCCGAGATTTTGGAATTCGGAAGTTCGGCTAACATTAGCTCTTTTAACGTTGGCCTCTTTTGTGTAATCTGTCAGTAACTATGTGGTTGTGTGTGTGTGCATGCACATGCTGCTGCCTGTCTTTTCCAAGTCTCTCTCAAAAGGTGATAATGAATCTGAACAGGATCTTTTCCTGGTTAAATATAGGTATACTAATAATCAAAACATACGTTTCTCCCATTCAAGGCTGGATTATGGACCGGGCCAGTAGGGCCACTTCCTAAGGAAGTTGAATGTCAGGGCCCTCAGTGTGTACAGTGCTGATAAGCTCTTGCTGAACACTAGGGCCCCTCAGAGTTTACAATGTGAGGGCCCCCAGCCCCTTGGTTAAAAAGTGAGCCTATAGAGTGAGGGAGCCACAGTGCTTTCACTGAGAGGCATCTTGGTTCTTACAGCTTGATATCACCACCAGGGCCCCAGAGCCCCGTAACACTGACAATGCTACAATTCAGTGGAATATTTAACGAGAAGAAACCATGGGACCATGATCTGGCCCTCCTCCCATTTAAGCCAATATGGCCCAAATTTCCACAATCTTTTCTTTTTGTCCCAAGTTCATCAATGTCCTTTATTCTGAAATATAGTTTGTACGTCTTAAATACACATATTTAGTCAAAAGCCAGATGTTTTCCTAAACTTGGCATGTTTTTGGGAGGTTCTAATTTGTTGTCCCCAAATTAGTATTATATATTTGTAGACAAGCAAAAACTTGATTTGAACCAAACAACTGAGTAATGTTTATAATTTCCACAAGGTGGAGGCATGTATTTACACGTGAAATTAGCTAGGCTTTAGGGGCTCCAGCAGCAATGGTTAGTTGTATACCGGGAGCCAGGGCGCCGGACATAACAGGCAATCTTAGGGTCCTAGGAAAGCATAGGTTCTCTAAGATAGTTATTCATGTAGG
>JAVQJS010149677.1:0-11660 GCA_036024795.1 Galaxias rostratus | reverse complement strand
CTCTCTCTCTCTCTCTCTCTCTCTCTCTCTCTCTCTCTCTCTCTCTCTCTCTCTCTCTCTCTCTCTTTTGTGTGTGTATATATCTAGACATTACACTCTGTCTCTCTGTCCCTCTCTCTCTATATATATATATAGGTATATATATATATACCTCTCTCTTTCTGTATCTCTCCTCTCGCTCCCACTGTCTCAATCGCTCTGTATCTTACACTGTCTCTCCATTTCTGTCTCTCTCTCACCGTCTCTCTCTCTTTGTCCCTCTCTCTCACACTCACTGTCTCCTCCCTTTTCTCTCTCTTTTACACCTACAGTCTATCTTGTAGACCTTTTTAATTTCTTAATTTTGTCGACATACTTTGAATAGTTTTGTAAATGTACACCTTGAAGGTTATTTCTCTTGCCGTTTTAGTTTGTTATGAGGGATCTAACCCAGGATAAAACGAGTCAATGTGGGCAATCTAACCTAGTATGGAACGGGTCAGTTTGGGTAATCTAACCCAGGATGGAACTGGTAAATGTGGGTAGTAATCTAACTGTACTTAAAGAAAGCTTGAATTTTTTAATACCTTCAACTTGTGAAGTTTCATAACCCAGGTTACTGTCTCAACCCACTGATGAGCAAACACACAGTCTGAACAACAAGAGCAGCAATACCCCTGACAACCCCAACCTGCAAGAAAAAACTGCACTACATAATTTATTTAAACTGGATGAAAGATATGACTTACATGTGACAATGTTGTCCATTAACAGGGTGGAAAGAGCCCTGCTGAGCAGTATATGAGAGTAACCGACGTTGCTACCAGCCCTGCTCAGCAGTGAAGAAGAGTTACTGACGTAGCATTTAGCCTTTCACTGCAGTTAGCCTCGCATCGCTGCTCAACAGGGTTTGAGAGTAACTTGTGGTGATGTGGCCCTGCTCAGCCATATATGAGAAACTGACGTAACCACTGGCAACGATCAGCAGTGTGTGAGAGTTAGTGACGTAGCCACTTTCCCCGAGCTGCAGTGCATGACAGGAACTGACAAAGCCACCGGCCCTGCTCAGCAGTGTACGAGAGTAAGTGATGCAGCCACTGGCCCTTGACAACAGTATTGGAGAGTAACTGATGTAGCCACTGGCCCTTAACAACAGAATTGGAGAGTTTCCGACAGCGTCTTATCCTGCTCATCCTTATATGAGAGTAACTGACGTAGCCACTGACCCTGCTCATCCTTATATGTGTGTAACGGATGTAGCCACTGGCCCTGCTCATCCTTATATGTGTGTAACTGATGTAGCCACTGGTCCAGAACAACAGTATTGGAGAGTAACCGACAGCGTCTTATCCTGCTCATCCTTATATTAGAGTAACTGACGTAGCCACTGACCCTCAACAACAGTATTGGAGAGTAACCAACAGCATCTTATCCTGCTCAACCTTATATGAGAGGAACTGACTGTACCATTGGCCCTGCTCAGCAGTATTTGAGAGTGACTTGCGGTGACGTAGCCACTGACCCGGCTCAGCAGTGTATGAGAGGAACTCTCACGCCATGTCGGTGTGAACAGAGCCAACCCCAGCGTTGCAACTCACCATCGCCGCTCTCACCCCGTCTTATCTCCACTGCAGACTGTCACACCCCCTCCTCCTCCCCCCTCTCTCTCTCGCTCTCTCTCGCTCCCTGTCTTAACGCCTCTACCCTCCTCCGCCTCCTCATATGGATCACCTCTTTTTATAGCTTAGAGGCTGATCCCCCCCGGTAATGTTGTGGTAGTGCTTGTGTAATGTTCGCTGAGCTCCTCTCCCTTAAAAGGCGTTGGCTCTTCATAAGGTTCGTTTTCCGTGTCCTTTGTATGATAGCTCTATCTATATATAAGGTCTTTTTCCATGTTTTTTGTGTGTTAGCTGTCTCTCTTTCTCTCTCTCTCTCTCTGAAGGGGAGTTCATGGCTCCGTGGCCAGACTTCACCTACAGCATCACTGCAGAGGGCTGGCCTTACAGCCGCTCTCTCTCTCTTTCTCTCTCTCTCTTTCTCTCTCTCTCTTGCTCTCTCTCTCTCTCTCTAGCTCTCTCTCTCTTGCTCTCTCTCTCTAGCTCCTTCTGTAAGGTCTGTTTCCATGTCATTTGTGTGTTTGCTTTTCCCCCATGAGGTCTGCCTCTGGATAATTTAGCTCTCTGTCTCTATAAGGTCTGTTTCTATGTCCTTTGTGTGTTAGCTCTATCTATATATAAGGTCTGTTTCCATGTCCTTTGTGTGATAGCTCTATCTATATATAAGGTCGGTTCCATGTCCTTGGTGTGTTTGTGGGGTAAGGAAAACATTAGTTTAGGCCAGATATCACAATCAAATACGCTTTATTCCCCAACGTTACTCACACCACAATAAAACATCACAAGTTGAATGCAAACATAAATCCAAGGTTTTCTGTTGATGCAATATTTTTAATTCTGGATATAACGCCTAAGAACCAGTGTGTAAAATGATGTGGATCTTCCTGCCCTGAGAGGTGATGAATTTAGCCTGGTGTACGGGAAATGTCTCATTGTTAGAAAATGCATGTTAGAGAGCACACATTGTATAAAGAAGACTGTTTATTTCACTTGAAAGCGTGTCTAATATATATTATATCTGTACTATATTGACTAACTAATACTGAGCTCCAGAAACAAGCTTTCAGACGATCCATGAATCTCTAATGGAGAGCTTTTTCAAAAATTCAACAATGCTAACAAAGATTACGTTTACTAGAGCTCTAGTTGATGGATTTGGTATTTAAAAATATAGATCATTTGTTTATATGATAAAAAAAATGTATATACATATTTATACACCATTCAACTTTATTATTATTTTTTTTTATAAACATTTGTTAAATATAGTTGCTAATTATCTGTGACTGTGATGCCTTGATGCCATACAGAAAGGGTGTGTGCGTGTGTGTGTGTGTGTGTGTGTGTGTGTGTGTGTGTGTGTGTGTTTGTGTTTCTGTGTGTGTGTGTCACAAGCATAATAGTCTTGTTCAAATAGGAGTTCTCAAGGTACAGTCATTGGTGGCTGAGATTGGCTTCTTATAATTGTTATGTATTATAAAATATGAATAGTAGTTGGAAATAGATTTCCCATTTGTAGGGTTTTCAGTAAGAAAGATTCATGAGATAGCATGATAAATATTATCTTAAATGCATACTTTATTTGTGTTGAGTGTATTGTAGTTTGTAAAACAATCAAACATTTTTTATGAATAAGCCTGCGGATGATTGCGACTTGCGCGTTAAAATGCCCTCCAGGCATATTAAAATAGACATAGTCCTAGTTAACTCACAAGGCTCCGCTTACTTTGGGGTTTGATCAACATGTGCATTTTATGTACATGTAGGAAGGGCATTAGTGTGCAAACTGGATTGTGAAAGTGAATCCTTTTGTGGGTGCATGTATGACATATGTGTAGAAATATCGCCCATTGGGAACCTACATAAGTAAACTCATTCTAAATTGTAAATCCAGAAACGCTTGTCTATTAGAGTCCTGAAATGCGTGGACAGATGAATAGTTGAGCAATCCCGAGCGCTCCTGAGTGTGTCTGTCAGTGGGAGCAGACGGGGGCTAGCCTGTGGTTCTCACAGTAATGACTCCAGTGGGAGGACCGGGAAGGAGGGACTGGGAAACGCTGACCTTGTTCGCTGCCTTGATCTATGTCCTCATCTACCCTCCTGCCCTCCTGTCCTCCTTCTCCCCCTCCTTTTATCCTCTCTCTCCCTCCCTCCATCCCTCGCTTTTATGGCCTCCTCCCTCTTCTCAACCTTTCTTTTTCATCCCATCTTTCTCTTCCCATGTCCCTCCCCTGGGTTTGATCTGTTCCCCACTTAGCCAGCCGTTTACCCTCCACTCTTATTTACCAACCCTGTCCTCCCTCTCCCTCTCCCTCTCCCTCTCTCTCTCTCTCTCTTGGATTACCCATACTTTTCTATCCCCCTCTCCCTTCCGCCTTATTTCTTGTACACCCTTGACTCCTTTGGATATCAGCATCCAGTGTGATGTGAATAATGCATCAAAAAACATTAAAAACATTAGCGGGGCTTTGCTGATAAAAGACACCAAGCCGAAGAGAGGGAGAGAGAGGGGAGGGAAAGCGAGGAAAGGGAGAGAGAAGGGAACAGAAGCTCCATTTTTAATGAAAGCTGGGATTCGCTTAGTCTTGTTTTGCTAGCTGTTTCAGACTACAACAGTGACCATGATAGCTGGCCACAGCGATGGAGGTTTAGTCTACAACAGTGAGATAGCTGTCCACAATGATAGGGGTTACAACTATAGCAGTGGTATAGCTGCCCAAAGTTGATTCTAAAGTATGAAAACGTTCTTTAAAGTGAACCATGTCATGGTACTGGAATACAGTGAAATAGCTGGCATAGTTGGAGTAACGGGTATCGAAACACGGTGGGCTTGCTGGCATAGTTGGAGTAACGGGTATCGTAACACGGTGGGCTAGCTGGCATAGTTGGAGTAACGGGTATCGTAACACAGTGGGCTAGCTGACATAGTCGGAGTAACGGGTATCATAAGGACAACTTAATGTGATTACGGTTCAATTGTTAACTATTTGCAATACGAACGTGTCCTACAGTTTGCAATTAAAATAGTATTAAACCCTGACGCAGCCACCGCTATAGTGCGTGTGGACTCCATTCAGCCCCGCCCTCTCTGGCGTGTCCCACCCTGTGCCCTCCTTCTCCTTCCTCCTGGCTGCGTGGCCATTGGCGCCATTACAAATGAATTGGCGGCGAGCGGGCATGTATTATTGAGCTGGGAGCCTGGTGGGAAAGCCGTCAGGACTGACAGCGCTGAAGTGAAAGGATGGCCTTAGCGGTCACGCTGTAAAGAGTTTCGCCTTGGGGGGCCGAGGGGCTGTGTGTGTGCGCGTGTGTGTGTGTGTGTGCGTGTGTGTGTGTGTGTGTGTGTGTGTGTGTGTGTGTGTGTGTGTGTTTGTGTGGAGGCCAACCCCATCTTTTGTCTGGGGCAAACAGTAGCTCCAGACATGTACATCCCACACCTATGATGATGTGAGCTTATCCATGTATGTCATTGTGGATTTCCTAAACAAGTTGCATTCGGGTGAGTGTTTGCGTCCGTGTGTTTGTGTGTGTGTGTGTGTGTGTGTGTGTGTGTGTGTGTGTGTGTGTGTGAGTGTGTGTGTGTGTGTGTGTGTGAGTGTGTGTGTGTGTGTGTGTTTGAGAGAGAGAGAGAGAGAGAGAGAGAGTGTGTGTGTGTGGGATGGCATGTGGGATTACCTGAACATTTAAACATGTATAAACGTATCTAATATTACATTGACCATGCAAGTGCAGGGCACACGCACGCACATAGACAAAAGTGTAGGCTATAATCCATTTCTCCCCGCTGCACCCTGGGTGCTCTTTAAATTCCTCTGTTGGCTGGTGACCAAAAGTCACGTCTCTTTCATGTCTTTCTCAGGTCTGTGTCTCCCTTCATCCCGTACATCCCTGCTGGCCTCTTTTCATCCTAGATCAAACAGTTTGTCATCTCTCCCAACAGGCAACAACAAATAAGACTCCCTGTCCCATTGGCACAATGCTATCTGTTAAGGACTTGTCAGTTTAAATGAGGCTAGAGTTTCCGTTTAGAGTGGTCTGTTAAAACGAGGGTAGAGTTAACTTTTAAAGACCTGTCTGTTGGAACGAGTCTAGAGTTACCTTTTAAAGACTTGTCCGTTTGAACAAGCTAGAGTTACCTTTGAAAGACTTGTCCGTTTGAACGAGGCTGGTTATCTTTTAAAGACTTGTCTATTTGAAAGAGGCTAGAGTTATCTTTTAAAGACTTGTCTGTTTGAATGAGGCTGGAGTTCCCTTTTAAAGACTTGTCTGTTTGAACGAGGCTAGAATGTGGAATACGAAATGTGCCAAAATAAAATGAATAAATGTGGCATCCCTTAATAAATTATGTGTATAGATTAAATAATAAATGGAAAAAACTTTTCAATAACATTTTACTTTCTAAGGAATATTTTATTTTCAAATGGCACTTTTTCATTTATTTCACAATGGCGTTTTTCCGAATGTCCTAATGATTACTTTCAATCACCCTCGTATTCGTGTAGGCCAAAGTTTTTTCAGGGGCTTTAGATCACTAGCATAGGCTGTTAGGCTAGCATGCAAAACGAACAATGCATTATTATGAACATTATGGATACCCACTTCTCAAAAGCGTTTAGGTACATTGAGGGAATGCACCGCACTTTGAAGCTGAGGGGGGAAGAAAACAATGCAGACGCCAAAAGCATAAGCCATGCCCGTTTTCTCACAGACACATTCGATTATTCAAAAGCTATTTCTAATATCCTGTCCAGCTAAGCATGCAACTACTCCTAACTTTTTCAGCTGTTTCTAAACCTTCACCGTCCCTGAATAGCAGTCAGATCCCAAGTCCTAGAGTCTAGTCAGTCCAACGAGACGGGCCAAGGTAGGGAAGCCGATGAGAGGGACAGGTGGTTGAGAGGAGCGTCTTGCACAGATTTCTACTGTTGCTCAGGGCCTTAGCACAGGGGCACCGCCAGACATTTTGGGCCCCATGAAAATATCACATCGGCCTCTACTACTCCAGGTATTGCTGTATCTACACTTCCAGAACCCAATAGATCCATTCAAAGCTTTCGAGAAATACCTTTGCAGGCGTGCATCTCTCTTCATGCAACACAATGCTCCTCACCTTCTTCAATTAGGACAAGGCTTGGTTGGTTCATAGTCAGGGGTAATGGATCGGTAGACCGGGCTGCTGAGCCTGAAGTTGCATTTGTTTGGCCTGGCACCAGGCAGGGGACACTTGTATGAATAGCTCCTGTCTTTCTTTTCTGACTTCTTTGTTTTCTGTTACCAGACTTTTCTTTTAACTGAGTCATGATGTGCAACACTCTAAACCAGGGAGGTGAACTCAAATACCCAGAGGGCCAAAATGTAAAACCTGAACAAAGTCACGGGCCAAAATTGAACAAATTACCACAAACAAGACAAACAGGTTTGTCTTTTACATATGTAAACAGATATTCTGCCTCCCACTTTTCCAGAAAGCTCCTGTTTTCTGCCTTTCTTTTCGCCCTTTTTGGGAAGGGTTAGCTCGCTGACAGTTGTAGCGTCTATGTTGCTATGACTACTGTCGTAGAGGAGAGAGCGTTTCTGGGTCCTGTCCTGATTGGCGCGCGAAAACAGCAGAGCATTATGGGATTCGTAGTATTAGTGGTGAATGTAAAATACCGGCGGGCCAGCTCTAGTCGTAATTTGGTATTGTCTCGCGGGCCAAATATAATTACCCCGCGGGCCAAATTTGTCCCATGGGCCAGAGTTTGACACCCATGCTCTAAACCCAACGTGTATCCCGCTTCTCGCCCAAAGTCAGCTGGGATAGGCTCCAGTATTTAGTAATTGTTGTATTATTTCATTATTGAGAGATTTCACATTTTCTGTACCCATTTATACACAGTATTTGCATGTCTTTATACATGTGGTTGATTGATTTTTCAACTTTTAGGCAAACTAATGTCTCTAGATTTTCCACTGGCAGTTGTTTTTTTCTCAAAAGGAGACATGGTTGTTCTGAAAACAGGGAAGTGACATTAGCGTGCCCTCATATTGATTAACAGATGAGTTTGTCATTATGAAAAGAGACATTAAATAAATAAATGTGGCCTGAGTTACTATGGTGTTTGGAAAAGTGCAATTATGAAATTGATATGACGTGCAGAAAAGTAGTTTTATGAAAAATTTAAAATAAATAAAAAGTGTCAATTTGAAAATTAAACATTCATTATGAAAGAAAAAGTTAATTAAATGTTTTGTATTGAGAAAATACCAATTATATCATAATAATTGATTGAGTATACACACATACATATATTTATATATTCCTGTATTCATTAGTGATTATTTATTAAATAAAGGAATATTTATTTATGTAATTTTGGAACATTTTGTATTCCATTCTAGAGTTCTCTTTTAAAGAGTTGTCTGTTTAAACGAGGCTCATGTTCCATTTTAAGGACAAGAATTTAACTCTTCTTATATCCTGGTCTCTCTCCAGATGAACAGACCAATCCAGGTGAAGCCAGCCGACAGCGAGAGTCGAGGAGGTACAGTAGACATGCACCCACGCACGCACAGGCACGCACACACACACACACACACACACACACGTGTCGCTGCACATCAGCCTCAGCATTACCTTGGCCGTTCAACGAAGCCCTGGCTGTATCCTGACTGACTGGCCAGCGCTCACTCAGCTTACGTAACACTAATCCAAACGTGAACCTGGGAGTGTCTCTGAACCTACACCCTGCTTCCTCATTGCCACGATGCTGAAGTTGTGAAGCCTACAGAAAAACATTGCATGGCTGAAAGTCATCTGAAAGGCTGCCTACCAGAGACATCATCAAAGGATCATCACTTAACATGCAGGACATAGTGAACTTTACTGAGGTGGCGTTTCATTTCCATTCTCCATCAGCACAATGCTACCGAGGGAACAAGAGTCAGAAGCAAGTCTGCTTTGTCGTGAACACCCAAACGGAGAGAGAGAGACAGCAAATGGAGAGACTCGTGTAGAGAGTGAAATCGTTCATGGACTGTGAGGAGTTATTTAGTGAAGGGGACAAAGAGCTGTGAGTTTTGCAGAGAGGAAAAAAAGAGGGGAAAAAAGCATAGGCGAGGAAAAAAAAAGAATGAGAGTTGGATAGCTTTGAAAGGTGAGGAGGACAAGAAAAAGAGAACAATGTCAGGAAGACAAAAAGGTAGAAAAGTGAAGAAAATAAGACTTCTTGTGAGGGACTGTGTAGCGTCATTCCTGTTTCTGCTGCTCCTGTCTGAGTGATATCGATGGGGATTAAGGCAGTAGAGACACACACCCTGTGTCTCACACAAAATACACTAGTACAATACAGTCAGCTTATGATCCATCTTTTTCAAGCATCGAAACTTGGTTCATGACGCTTATCCTATGCAGGGAGTGCCTATCCCCGCTGACATCAGGCGAGAGGCGGGGTGCACCCTGGACAGATGTATGTTTTTGGGGATGCTGCCCGTGTCTGTGGCCACCATTTCAATCTTTATAAGGATTTAATACGGTCTAAAAACATAGTATATGTGAATACATACGGTATATTGTAATATATAATCATCTCGAGACTCACAGCGCTTTACATAAATTGGTCGTCAGTTAATGTAACAGAACATACTATGACTGACTTGTTCACACACATAGGACACACAGACTAAGTCCAGGTGAATTGGCAGTGACTGGTCAGGGCACCCGTAGGATAATGTTTTTTGAAGGTGGGAGGGAACCGGAGTAACTAGAGGAAACCCACACAAACACTGGGCTGTATATTTGTGAATATGTAATGTGTGAATAGTATATATGTAAATACATACAGTACACATGTGAATATATAGTACATATGTGATTACGTAATAAATATTTTAATACAAATAGTATATATGTGAATACATTGTATTTTGTTCATGTGAATAGTATATTTGTGACTACATAGTGTATGTGAATACATTGTATATATGTGAATATATAGTGTGGAGGAAAACCCAGTTGTCAGTTTGTAAGAATGTATTCAGAATGAATCACAACACAAGCATTGACAAAATAAATATAATATGTTTGTCAATGGAGACTTCCATGCCAACGTCTACTAAAGATGAGAGTGGTGTCCGGTGTTGAGCTACTTACTGGAAATGTGTATTTAGTTACAGTCACTGAACTTATTCTTAAAGTAAAAAAAGTTTTTTTTAGCAGTTTCCCTAATTTCCCTATACAAATATCTGTAAAATAAATATGTTTGCCTCATATGAAGCTTTATGTCCATACTAAGAATGTAGCTTTTTGAAATCAGTCCATTCATGAGTGCTTTTACTTTTAAACCTTTGTCTGGATTTGTAGCAAGGCATTGTGGGATAATAATTATTGTCTATATATTCAATGGGATTGTGGCCTGTCTAGTAAATTTTCCTGAGTTTGGGGCTAATATATTGTTCTAGCAAAATTGACCAGTTTGGGTTCTAGATTGTTCTTATTATTGTCTGTAAAACAGCATGAGTTGAAATTTAAGTTGAAGTTTAGGCGATGAATTGCAGTGGTTCTGGTAGAAAGTAAGTACAATTTTAATTTTAAAAGTAACTGTAATTTAGCCACTCAAATTCAAATAACAATGCGTAACATTACTAGTTATTGCCAATGGTAGTGAAATTACTATACTGTTACTCTAACACGTTACTCCAACTACTGGTGGTGTCCAACGACATTCACAGACTAGAACCCAAGTAACACCATGTTCCTCGTAACATATAAACAGGTGATAGTGGTGAAGGAATTGAGTGAAACCTTCAGCTTCTACCAACTGACTGGAAATGGGGGTGTATACTTGTATTGTTAGAATATTAAGATGATACTTTGCAGTGCCAACACGGACATGTAATTAACAAACAATAATTATGCAAATCCTGCTATGGAAAGACCCAATTATTTCAATAGGAGCTGGTAGCCACTATGGCATTACATATCAATCAAATGCCATGTTCTCCCCATGTGTGTATGGGTGTACATGCTGCGGATTCCGCCCACCAACGAAAAACACATTGAAAAAACACTACTCTCGTCAGTGCCCTGACTACTGGCAAGAAACAGGAGTTGGTCAACTTCCCCCTGCGGGGCCAGATTACCACTGCAGAAGAGAGCTTCTTCTCAGTTGGCTAATACACGGTTGGATTTCTTTGCCCCCTATATTTATTTTATTAGTAGTAGTAGTAATAGTAGTAGTACTATTCATTATTATCAATATTATTATTATTATTATTAGTAGTAGTAGTAGTAGTATTAATATTATTATTGTTATTCATAATAGTAATCATAATAATACAAAAATAATAAGTATTCTGTTTAATAATAATAATGATTGATTTAATCTGATATGGTGCTTTTCTAGACATCCAAAGCTTCTGCATTGTAGGGGCGGTTCCCAGTTTGGTTGCAAATGTGTAGCACCCACTTGTTTGATGCCATTTTGCTCTAGCTGACAACACATCAGTTAATGACCTGCATAGAGTCAAAAGGGTCAGGAGAGGGGATTCAGTAGCCTATTGGGAGCTAAAGGATGATTACTTGGCCAAGATAAATATAAGGCTGGAGTGTGAATTTACCCAGAACCCTGGAGTTGCACACCTACTCTTTACCAGATCTTTAGCTTAGTGACCACATAGAGAGTCTCACCTCACATCCCATCTGAAAGTACAGAACAGTGTCCCTGTCACTGTCCTGGGGCATTGAGCTGCCACAGACCAGAGGGTAGAGTGGCCGCTTACTGGATGAAGGTCTGCTACAGAGCGCTGTTGACGGTTCATCTTTCAGCAAGACAACTACCCTATGCACACAGCCAAGATATCAACGGACTGGCTTCAGGACAACTCTGTGGATGTCCTTGAGGGGCCCAGCCAGAGACCAGACCTGAATCCGATTGAACATCTCTGAAGAGATCTGAAAATGGCTGTGCAATTCAATTCAATTCAATTTTATTTATATAGCGCTTTTTACGAAAACAATTTGTCACAAAGCAGCTTTACAGAAATATGGATGTTATGGACATAAAAGATTTATCCCTACCTATCTAC
>JAVQJS010149661.1:0-14792 GCA_036024795.1 Galaxias rostratus | reverse complement strand
TGTGTGTGTGTGTGTGTGTGTGTGTGTGTGTGAGCGAGAGAGAGAGAGAGAGAGAGAGAGAGAGAGAGAGAGAGAGAGAGAGAGAGAGAGAGAGAGAGAGAGAGAGAGAGTGTATGCATGTGTCAAGCCATGCTAGTTTGCTTATCACAAAAGAGAAATTGTGAATATGAATGTTTCCATTCACGTTGTCGGAGGGATTCTGGTCACAAGGATGTAAGATGACACTGCGGACCTCACCGCTCCAACCTCCGCTCTAACTCACCTACCCATGCAGTGATGACATGAGAGAAGCAGTCCATTTGACCACTTTTGTCTGACTGGCTACACCTGGGAAGTTACTAGTAGTATCCACACTGGGAGTGGTCACACTGGATAGTTGAGGCTGGAAGGAAAAGCTTTTCCTCCTAATCTGGTGGTGAAGCCCTGCATCTTTGATCTGGTCTGAATAAGGAAATGTGCTATATTAGTGATTGGCCAAAGCGTTTCCTCAAAACGTTTCTGCAGCAGCTAAGCTGCAATCAGGTTTGTATACCAAACTGCACAATTTCTAACACACATGCACACACACAGACGGATTGCCCCCAGCGGTGCATGGGGCCACAGGGGAGGAGAATTCTACAGCGGGAACCGGAGGAGCCTGGGCTGAACAGTGTGCATAATAGCAGTGCATATATATATTCTGAGGATTGGGGTAAATCCACAAGTTTCTTTGTCTTGCAGGTGGAGCTGCTGATTGACAATGAAGCAGAGAAAGACTACCTCTACGATGTTCTGCGGATGTACCACCAGTGAGTAATACTTCTTTCAGTAGTCCTAGCTTCTTTTCACTTGCACAAATTACGTTGGCTATTGTGCATGTTATTGTTTATTTTAGTATGTGTTGGTCCCTGTTATTGTTCAGCCATTGCATTTTGCTACTATTTTGCAGAGTAGAGTGTAAGACACCTTTAGTTTAGTATATGTTATGTATTACTCATCCTAATAACAGCACTTGTAGGCTAAGATGTTTGCTGGTCCATATTTGAGACTGTGTGAATGTTGTGTGCAGTACATGTGTTCAATGCTATGAGAGGTTTGGTTTTGTTAATATCTGTGATGAAAGTGATAGCAGAGGCAGTGTGAATGAAGTCTAAAGGTGCAGGTTCCCATGTAATCTTACTATAGAGCGAGAGCCCAAAGCCCCTGCTGGTTGGGTCTCTGATCAGTTTCCACTTTGCTCTGCCAAGCCTGGCTAGCTATTCACAAAAGCCTCTTGGCTTTTCATACCGGAGTCAAGAATGAAATGGCACATGTTAATAATGAATGAAACGGACAATGTGTAGGCTATTGTGCATAGGCCCATTGCCATGGTAAGAAACGGTTTTGTTGCATTTATAGCATTAATTTAGACTGCAAGCTAATGTTTGCTCCGCTCTATTCTCTTTCTTGTTTTCATAACCTCCCAAGCTTAGTACTTGCTATCTTGTTGCATCATGTTCTGGCCTTGTCTTTTTATCAGGTCCATGGAGCTGCCGGTGCTGGTGGGAGACCTGAAGCTTGTTATCAATGACCCCAACCGCCTGCCACTGTTTGATGCTATCCGGCCCCTCATTCCACTTAAACATCAAGTGGAGTATGACTCACTCACCCCGAAGAGGTCTCGGTAAGTGCCACAAGCTTGGTAATTGTAAAGTCCCCTGTTATGTGTCATATATTGCTGATGGTGAATGTGTTCAGGGGGAATTTCCTGTGGTTAAAAAAAAGTCCAACAAACACAAACAACACCAGCCTGCACAATGCCCCTCTTGACTTTTTATCCATTTAACATGAGTGTCCTCCACCTCATGATGTACAACCCAATTTATGCCATGCACATCTCGATCCCATTGCTGTTTCTCAGTAAGCTGAAGGAGGTGCGCTTGGACCGCACTCATCCTGAAGGGCTGGGTCTGAGTGTCAGAGGGGGTCTGGAGTTCGGCTGTGGACTCTTCATCTCACAGATCGTTAAGGATGGACAGGCTGACAACGTTGGCCTTCAGGTCTGTTTGTGTGTGTTGGTTTGTGTTAGGAAACATCACTAGATAGAGAGAAAATCACATGCGGTTAATGCACCATTCTGATAGATGTGAAGTAAATTTGGCCCTATGGTCTTGAACTGAAGGAAATTAATTCAAATGGAAAATAGGACAAAAGCTTTTCATATTTATGAATTGATAAAGTTTAATTTAGCTGATGTTGTTGAGTTTAAGGTTTCTGAGATATACCAGGCTATGAAATATAATTCATGAAAACGAAACTTAAATATTAAAATTTCTAAAATATAATTAAAAGTACACCAAGTGATTATTTCTGTGTTACCTCCAGCTGGGGGACGAAATTGTGCGCATCAATGGGTACTCCATCTCCTCCTGCATCCATGAGGAGGTCATCAACCTCATCAAGACCAAAAAGATCGTGTCACTCAAAGTCAGGCGTAAGTGTGTGCAAAGCCCTAACTCTACGACTCGGTCATGTATTTTGAAACGTGTATCCCCATTCATTTAATTACATAGCACAAAGTGTGGCCTCCTTTGCAGTTACTGTGTTCTGGAACTTCAATGAGCATGTTGTTACTCTTTTCTCTTGGCAGACGTGGGACTGATACCATTGAAGAGGTAAAAACAATCTGGACTTTTTATCTTGTTGTGTTTTATGAATAATGCCATTTTACAAAAATGATGGTAAATGAAGCTTTAAGATGACAAGTTTAATGTTTTGACAAGATTCCTTGAAGTAAAAGCAAAATGTTGTAGCAGTGGTTGTGAATATTTGGATGAGAAAATTACATTGTTGTATTTCTTTACTCTGTAGCTCCTCAGAGGAGCCCCTTAAGTGGCAGTTTGTGGACCAGTTTGTGTCTGAGTCCGGGGTGAGAAACTGAAGTTGCTTTAAAGTTGAAATAACAGAATCTTCCAATGTACTTCAAAGTACAACCAAATAACATATTTTACTGTGGACATATCTATGTATATATCTCTCTCTTTCTCGTTTCACTTGACCAGGAAAAAAAGACAAGTGTAGCAGGTCTGGCGTCCATTGGCGGGAAGGATATTAAGGAGAAGAAGGTGTTCCTTAGCCTAGTGGGCACCAAGGGGATGGGAATTAGTATCTCCAGTGGCCCCACACAGAAACCAGGCATCTACATCAGTAATGTCAAGCCAGGCTCCCTCTCAGCAGAAGTAGGATTGCAGGTACGGGTGTTGTCTATTATTTTTGCGCATGGGTTCGTGCTCTTTTTTATTTAGTATGCTAGTACTTTAAGGAATATAATCCTTATATTTTGTGCATTGTGTAAGAGGTCCAACTTTACCAATGTATGTTGACTTGCAGATTGGTGATCAGATTGTAGAGGTGAATGGTGTGGAATTTACCAATCTTGACCACAAAGAGGTAACTTTTTGATACAATATATAGAGTGAGGTGCCCCCTGCTCTCCCATCGATTAACTTAAATTGACGTTATATTTTCATAATTAAAACAATTAAAGGAAAGCATACCGTGTCTGTGCAATATTGAATCTATCTACATTATTGATTGCTTTCAAGATGCATATGCAAAATTATAAATTCAACATGCTTTTTCAAACATTTTATTCAGTTTTTTTCCATATGTTTTTACAGGCCGTAAGGGTTTTGAAGAGCAGCAGGAGTTTAACAATTACTGTTTTGACTGGGGCTGTAAGTAAGCTCTAAGCCATCCCCCAAACACTTTATACCGGTCTGTTTGTGCTTGGAGCAGGTAATTGGGGCTGTATAAATCTATTCAAGACACAGAAAACATAAATATGTCCAAGTTGCAGCCTGTGTATAATATTCTAAACTGCATGCTAAGTAAAATGTTTGACATTGTAGTAACCTAGACCATGTCTCAGGTGTATTTTCTGTAGAGATGAGACATTTGTCACCTGCCAGCTTGTTTTTCATACTGCGGCCTAATAGGCCTGGAAGACACATAGACCTCTGCCAGTGAGACTTGCTGTCGCTTCTAATTTAGGGCTTTTTCGATAGCCGAATGAAGCAAATTGCTCATCCGGGAAAAGTGGATCCCAAACATATGCTATAACCACCTCTCATTTCCACGTCTATTATGACAAGATAGTAAAAAATATATCCAATCTTGGCCATTCTCCTTTGGTTGAACAAACTTAATTTTGTTACTGATAAAGATTTATATCCCTTGTTTGCAGACTGCAGTTATTTATCAAATATCAATACAGCATGTTGAGTTTAGGTCATGGAATGTATGATAAAAACATGTACATGTGATTCAGATTTTGTGCTATGGATTCTTCCTGTTAAAAATCAATGTGTGTATTTAGATTTTGGTGAATGGGCAGTGATGAATGGGGAGTGTGCTAATCAACTCCCATGGTGTATCCTGACTGACCCCAGGGCAGTGAGCTGTTCATGACAAACGAGGAGCGCATGGCGGTGGAGGCCCGTCGGGAGCTGGACAGACAGGAGCTCATGCACCAGAAACGGGTGGCCATGGAGACCAATAAGATTGTGAAGGAGCAGCAGGAGAAAGAAAGACAGTGAGTGGTTCTAAAGCCAGCGCTTTATCTGCTTTAAACATCTAGAGAGAGTCAAGATAACTGCTATGGCACATATCAACTGTAGATGCTCCTTTTCAGAGTCCACTTTGTGTGTCGCAGGGTGTTAAAGAAGGAATAGGCCCCCCTCTATAGGTTTAATGGCGCCACCAATAAAAAAGAAGATGGGATAGGCTCTAACCCCCCCGTGACCCTGCATAGGATCAGCGTTTCTGATCGTATGGATGGATGGATTTCAGAAATAAGAACAAACTCACCCATTGTAGCGTTAGTGTTATTATTATTTTTTTTAGATAATTTTGGGATACTGTCCTTTACATTGCCCACAGAGAAGGAATAGGTAGTTAAGAATAGTAGGAATAACTACCTTTACACAGATCCTAGTAGTATCTTAGTTATGTTGAGATGACAAGTTGTCAGCTATTCCACTGTAGTTGATGATATATGAATGAATTGTTATTTTGGCCAAATATCCATATTTACGTTTGTGTCTATATAGACAGAACCACATTTCCAAGCTTCTTTGCGTTTTTGTGCCAGTGCAATTTTCTGAAGAACCAAGCTTTAAATAAGACTTCTTTCAGCGTATCTTGAAAAACCAGGTTGTAAGTTGTAAGATGATCCTTGTTCATTGTGTTTTAACAGGCGAAAAATGGAGATATCGCAGAAAGCAGCAGAGGAAGAGGAACGCTATAGGATTGAGATGGAGAAGTATGTTAATAAAATCACTAGCATTTCCATGTTTTTCTATAACCATACATAAAGTTCATGCCATTTAAAACTGGAACGCAATTAAAATTCATATTCCCTTGCTGACTGGCATAATTCAAAGTAACCGATTGCACCTGAAATTGTATAGGATTGAGGCTGCAGAAAAGAAGCACCACAGAGACTGGGAGGAAGACTGGGGAGACCGACCCAAGAGCCCCAAAACCACCAAAGGCCAAAAGAGCCCCTCTACGCCTTCGCCCGAGATGAAACCCCCAACCCCGAAATCCAAGAGCTCTGGTAAAATGGAAAGACAGGCCCTTAAATAGTGATGGATCCTTTGCCTTTTATGAGCATGATTTCAACACGCTACTAAAAAAATGTGTGGTCTTCTTTGGCCACACAATAACTGAAATTTGTAGAACGAGTTTGGTTTTGCAACAATATCTCACATTCTAACTGGAGAAAACCAGTTGAATTCTGTGTGTAGTGCATGCTGTTTCAGATCTATACAGTATGTATAGATGAATGGAACTTGTGAGGGAGCACCTTTTAGTTTACGTGTGGAATGTTTGTGTTTCAACTTCCATCTGCATGTTCTTTGTTTGCTCTCTATCACACTTTTTACTGCTGTGTGCCGTGCTTCACTCTCACCTCAAAGTCAATGAAGCCAGCTTATTTCAAGAAGTGGATGAAGATGAGGAGGAGGAGGAGGAGGAGGAGGAGGAGGAGGAGGAAGAGGCAGCTCAGGGGAGAGAAGTGAGTTGTGGTCTTCACAGCGTAAGGGATCGGAAGACATCACCTGGTTTAAAGGCAATTTCTAAAACGGTGCCGTTCATGCACAGTCTGCATTTCCTTTGACAACCAAAATCAGTGAATTTCTTCTCAGATGTAAGGAGGCAGTTTGGTAGGTTTGGCTGCACTATAGTTTTTGTAGTTTTCTCAAATGGACTACAGGCAATTTTCTTTTTGATGAAAACATTTTTTCAAGGGATTCTAGTCTTTGGTATTATTCTTAATTTAAAAGGGTGTGCCTGAATGGACTTGGAGGATTCAAACTTAACTAGGATGCTTTGCTTTTATGTTGGATTCAGCACTGCATGATTCTTTTGTATGCGTTTCTTAATCCTAGCTTTCGGTTGGTTTTATCGATATGAAGGAAAGTTGCCCACACTCCGAAAGGTATTTTGTGTGGTGTGAGTTTGGTTCTCTTTTAGTGTCCTTTTCTGTTTGATAAGTAGATAAATAATTTTCTGGTTGCATTGAATCAGTAATTGTTTTTAAAGTACCTTTACTTGTTATAGTGTCAGACTAGTTACCCATCCAAAGTGTGTTTCGATTTAAATGGTGGCTTTGCATGGTGTGGAGTGGTCTGCTATGAAATGGATTCAGCTGTTACTCCAACTGTTTGTAATGACGCTGGGGACACTTCAGAAAGGGGAGAAGAAGAAAAAGAAGAAGAAGTCGTCTAACACGGACACCCTCCAGGAGCAAAGAATGAACAAGAAGGAGATGGAGTTTGAGCTGAAGCTGGCCAAAGAGAAGGAGGAGATGCATGAACGAGAGAAGCAGTTGAAAATCAGTAGGCTGGTCCAGGAGGTATGAGCCAAACAAGACGTTGAGATACTGCGCATGGTAATAAAGGCCTTTGTGATCGTGCTTCTGTCACAATGTAACTATAGCAACCGGTGTGCGATTCAACCCAACCGCTCTCTCCGTGGCATGACTAACTCAACCGTTGTTGTGTGACCTCTGACCCTGTACCACACCCGCTCGTGACCAAGGTGTCAGAGACAGAGAGAGAGGACCTGGAGGAGTCGGCCAAGGTGCAGCACTGGGTGGAGCGACTTTGTCAGACACGGATGGAGCAGATTTCATGTGTAGAGAATGAGTCCCCAGAGGTACACAGACACCTTGTCTCACCGCACGTGCTTATCTATCTGTAGATATTTTCATGGACGCATTTTGTCCAATAAAAAGTCCCTCTCTATACATTTCACTAATGTAGTAATGGGAGTTTCCGATGAAAGAGTCTGATCATGAGTATGATATAATTGCCTGCTTTGAAACTCGAAAAGTGTTTGCTTGTGGGAGATTCTGAGAGTCTAAGGTTATCCTCCAGATGTCCCCGCCCCGATCCCCTGCCTCTGTGCCTTCCACGAGGCGCTTCCCGGGGGGTCTCCAGCTGGCCACGACTGACCTGGACGATATCAACTTGGACAATGTGGACCAAAGTCTAAGGGGCCCTATGAAGAAACTGGCCCCTACTCAGCCTAGCTCCAACTACCCTCCTCCTCCCCTGCCTCTCCCTCCCCCCTCTCCTAAACTGAACCCCACGGTTCCTAACTATTCCCCTCTCTCCCCACAACGCCTACCCCCATCCAACGTCACTTCCAGGAGGCCTCCATCCGGCACGGCAACCTTGGCAAACCGTAGACGCCAGCCGTATTCCAAACCTGCTCCACCTCCTGCTTTTCCTCCCTCACCCCCACCTCCTCCCTCCCACTACCCGCCTCCATCCCATTCATCCAGACCGTCCTCCTCCTTTCAGCCCGCTCCCCGTCCTCCTCCTCCTCCTCCTCCCCCACCTCCACCTCCCCCACCACCACCGCCTCCCCCACCCCCTCCTCAGCAGCACCCCGAGCAGAGGTCAGGGGCTCCCGGGGGATACCACCACCAGTATCAGCACCCTGCTAGTCCTTCTGAGCAGAGGAGTGAGTGGGAGTCGGGAGGGTACCTACCTAGGGGAGGCTTTTACTCGTCTAATCCCAGTGAGATGTCCTACCCATCAAGCCCCAAGGTCGGGCATGCCTTCAATTCAATATCGTGTGCTTTCACTGCTCTATTATTGCATTCATCTTTCGTTTTGGTTTCCTTGAAGTAATCACTCATTCAGACAGACTCGTTTCAGAAAGAAAATTGCCTACAGAAATCAGTGATTCCTTCAAAGAATAGGAATAGGAATGTAGATTGTTGATACAACCTGCATCTTGCTGCATGTCCAGTGTGAGTCGCCATGGGAATTTCAATGACAAAAGGCAAAAAAACAGCAAAAGATTGTTTTTTGTTTGCAGTGATTGTGTGATAGGTATTCAATAATACCTCGTAGAAATGGTGTGGTGTTGTTTGGGTTTGGATAGGTTTTGATCCGCTTCTTATGTTGAGATTTTGAGCAATACTTTGGACACCGGTTATACAGAATGTGAGTCAGAGTGTGCAGATTGTTTGTCTTTTGTTAGTGTGGGTTGCACGTCTCGCCTCTGCTGCCTTCGTTTTTTGTGTTTTAAGTTAATATTCCTGTGGTGTTCAAAAAAGGGTGAGTTTTTTTCACTGTGGTTCAGGTTATGAGGAACACATCCCACGCCAGCCGTTTTTCTGCTTCGAGCAGTTCCTTGGTAAGCCACCTCAGTACATACGATTGACCGCAACAAAATATAGAAAAGAATAGTTTGATAAATTGTCTACAGAATGTTTTTGTATAAAACATTGCTCCATGCTTTATAAGGGCCTACAACTAGTAAATCCTTTAGTATAGGCCCTGCTAGTTTGCCTGCTAGTGAACTCTAATGCACTGCCTACTGGATGGTTGTAACCATGTGTTTTGTTCTTGGATGGGATGTGAATGGTTCTCCTCAATAGCAAATAGCCCCTAGCCCGCCCAACCAGAGGCGGCAGATGGCCCCTGTCATGTCTAAGCCTGTTATGCTGCCCCAGTCCCAGACCCAACGAGCCGATACAAATCGAGCTGACAGACACCGATCTGCACTACGTTCAGATGGTCTGGTAAAGTAAACTCAACCGATCTCAGATCGTTGTGTGGACTAGGGAAGAGGGAGAGAGGGGGAGAGAGAGGCAGGGAGGCAGGGAGGCAGGGATGCAGGGAAGGAGGGAGGGAGAGAGGGAGAGAGGGAGAGACAGAGAGAGAGAAAGAGAGAGAGAGAAAGAGAGAGAGACGGAGAGGGAGGGAGGGAGGGAGGGAGGGAGAGGATGAGAGAGAGAGAGAGAGTTTATTTTATTTTATGGTTTATTCTATTTTTATTTAATTTTTGTATTGTTATTATTTTTACCAATGCTTTGACAATAAGTACTATGCAGTGTTTCATGTCAATAAAGCTATTTGAAATTTGAAGAAAAAAAAAAAATTGAGAGAGAGAGAGAGTAGATTTGATGGATAGTGATTCCTAGACTGGCTCTGGACTCCTGCAGTTTCTCATACAGACATGGAGGTTATTAGATTAGACTACAGATTAATATAAGTAACTTTTACAGGAGACAATTATTTCATGTTTAATGTTACACATAAAGGGGATATTTTTAGACAATTTGCAGATTAAATTAACAAATTGATTCGTTGACAAGTTTTTCTGTAACAGAAGTTGGGTTTATTATGTCCATATTTTCATTAGACCAAGAGATTAATGCTGGTGTCACGGAGATAAGCATTCGATAGATAACTGTCCAGGGACAGTGGTCTAACTGTATAATAGAGTAGAGACTATTTGGCGTAGTCTCTGGATAAATGTCAAGATTGGCCTACTAAGGGTCGGCTGTCTGGTCCTGTGTTGCAGCCGCCAGAGATGCTGAAGCGGATGGTGCCTTACAACACATCCTTTAGGTCCAACAAGAAACAAGTAATCCTTACCCTTCGCCCGAGTCCTCCACGACAGAACCGCTTCCCCCTCCTGTCTTCTGAGTTCATTTCCTCTGTTTAGGTTCCCTGGTGGTTGATTTGAGTGCTATTGAATGTCTTCCTCAGTTCAGCCTGAATAGCCTTTATTTACTGCTGCTTGTTGTTGCTCATTGGGTGAGAAAGGCATAATGAGAACCTGATTAGTGACACTTGACTGTGGATGTTGTGTGGGGTAACGGTAATGGGTTTTCTTTGTGTGTGTGAAGGGGATGAGGGTAGACTTCTCTAGAACCGAAAGACTGTTGGAACACTTCAACACTAAGACTATCCATACTGCCCCCTCAATGTCTTCCTTTCTCGATTCTTAGCTTCTCATTGACTTCTTTTACTTTTGTGACAATTTGAGGTGTTCCTGTTGCCCGACATTTGGCTGTGTTTGGCATGTTGTGTTTGTAAGTGTGATAAAACCTCTCTCCATTTGGTCCTGGCACTTCTGGAAATCATTAATAGCAACTATATACAACACTTCTGTATTGGTCTTTATCTTTTTTAATTTCTAACAGATAAAAGTGGTTGTCGAAGGAAATGCAGAAATCTTTTAATCCTGATTTTCTTTCACAGTAACTATAGACTATTATAGTGGTTCAGGTTGTACAGATTCCAGTCATTCCCTTTAAATTATGACCAGAGAGGTCAGACATTTTAGTTTACCTATTGATTGTGTAGTGTGTCCCAGATGTTCTGGCTAATTGATAAACATGGCCATTCTGTCACTGGGTACCATCTGCTCTTAATGCTTTGTCACGTTAGCACACAGATTTAACTGGTGTCTGTGTGTCACTTCGCTTTCAGGTGTTTCAGAAATATGTGGAAGACTTTGATCCTTACTCAATGGTATTGTATGTTTTGTCCTATCACACAAGTCCTGGCTTTACAACATGGGCTGGTTTCCCAGAAAAAGATTAGGCCTAGACTAAAACACATTTTCAATGGGGAATCTCTGTTGATAGATACATTTATTCTACAAATAGGCTTAATCTCTGTATTAGAAATTGGCCCCTTTAGTCTCATACAACTGGCCATTGGCCATGTAAGTGTTCAGTACATTGGAATTGGTACTCTCATATCTGTACATTTTGTTTACAATGTACTTGTATTAAACTGGAGCAATATATACATGTATCTATATGTTTTCTAACAGTTCTCAGCGGAGCAGATTGACGAAAGAGACGTGAGGCTCCTTAGAATTAAAAAGGTAAGAGTAGAGTTTCTGAGTAATGTCCTAAAATTACCTGAGTTGGCCTTAATTCTTTACTATTAATGCCGCTATAATTTCACTTCAACTTTTGATTCACTCTCATTGCAGTGCCAATAATGCCACAGTATCACAGTAAATCAATTGCATAAATATAGTGAGAATGTCATTGTTATGTAATTACTGTTCAATAATTGAATACATTTTCTGATGCTGTGCTGCAAATACGTACATAATTGTACGTAAGAACATAACCTTGTCTTTGCTAAAGTACGTGACAGATAATGTAACCTATTCATGTATCAGACATGTTTGTCCTGCATTTTAAAAAGGTTAGACTTGGTTTGATTGCCTTCCACAAAAGGAGATGTTCTTGACAATGATAAAAATGTGAAACAACATGTCTGTGTATTGATTCTGTTTTATCATCTTTATTTTTACAGACTGGAAAACTTGACCTGGCAGTAGAGGGGGGCATAGACTCACCACTAGGAAAGCTGGTGGTATCTGCCATATACGAAGGCGGCGCTGCAGACAGTCATGGTTTGTTTATCAGTGTTGTGTTATATATTTCTTGCTGTCTCCAGTCTGACTAACAACTGAATTTATTTTTGTTTTTTTGACCAGTGTTCTTTATTTGGATTTGAACATGTCTCTTCAGTAACCAACATAAACAGAATGCAGTACAAAAGCCACAGTATACATTTACATTGTATTGTATGGGACCACGTTATTTCCTTGATGGCATCTGATAATCGGCTATGTTTTTGGTCCGTGTCTCAATCTCTGTGTTTTAAGGAGGCATAGTCCCAGGGGATGAGGTGATGGCTGTGAATGGGAAGATTCTAACTGATGCCACATTAACCGAGGGACAGAACTCTCTGACCAGAGCCTGGGCCAGTGGAGGGGTACGACTGCATCACAGAACAACATTGCAATTTCAATATCGACTCACAATTGGATCCCTATTCATTTGTTATTAGGGGGTTGACTGCTTATTTATTGTATGTGCCCTTATGCTTGACTTGTTGTCATACGTGCTTTGAACCAAGGCTATATTGATGTGGCTGTAATGGTTTCACAGTGGATAGAACCATTGATGGGATCAATAGACTGGTTAAGTTTATCGTCACAATACGTCACAATATCGTCACATAAAAATATTACACCGTTTTCATCTCTGTTTCAAAAAAGTGCCTTATGCTGCTTCTTGTTTCTTTGTTATTTAGTTTTGGATAATATATTATTTTATTTGAAAAGTACTTGTATGGGTGTGGGAATGCAACAATAATGTGTCTACCCGATGAATTACTAATAATGTATTTTTCACTTTAAACTAAAATGATCTTTAAGTAATTTTGTTTTAGCCTCTAGTGTTTTGTTCCACTATACATGTTTCCAAATGCTCAACTTCTTCCAATTGGTAATCATTGTGCCTCCATGACTTTGCCAATGTAAAGTCCTGGTGCCACAAAAACGTTCTTAAACCATGACAAACAAAAACCACCAAATGGAATCTGTTTTTTTATTTCAGGACTGGATTGATCTGGTGATAGCAGTGTCCCCTCCAAAAGATTACGAGGATGAAGTGTAAGTACGCATCTAACTCTATCAATACCAACACACACACTGTTATTTATTTACTCTCTATCTCAACATATCATGTAGTCCTAATTGATGATAAAGGCATAATAATGTGTTAAGCCAAAATACTAGGTCAACATTCTTTGTACAATTTGATGTGAGCTATGGACATTCATTTGTTTCCGTGTATTATGTGTGCATGCATTAATTCAGCCCTAACTCAGCATCAGTCAGTCCCACTGTGAACCGCAAAGTGTTTGAAGGCAGTGCTTCAATGTACAGACATGGCTACCAGCTCCAACTTGAACCTTACCCTCCTACCTCACCCTCACTCGGGTAACCCTCGAAACTCCGCCCTTTAAGCGTCATGAGGTGTTTTGTTTGAATTTTGTTTGGCATGTTAATACTAGAAGCACATGTCTCAGTCTCTCTGTCAATCAGAAATGAATATGAGTTCTGCTTATCCCTTCGGAGAAGGATTCAATCTAACTGAACAAACCTTTTTCGAGTTTTAATTTGGGATTTTTTTTAATAGTCACAAGCGTTCCTAAAGGAGGCCTGCCCGGTGTCTGGCCCACTGGCTGTTTCCTGAGCCATATATAATCCAAAGCAGACTGCTCTGGCCTGGATGTATTGTGAGGTCAGGGCCGTTTGTAGTGCAGCCTTCTGCCAGCCCCCACCAGTTGTTCTGATTGATGTTGTGCCCAGGGACTGTTACATGTTCTCACTTGGAGATGGCTCAGAGTTGGACGACATATGAAATACATAGACTCTGCAAAAGAGTTATGGGATTAGGTTCCTGTCGAAACATTTTGCCCTTTGAACAGATTCCGCTTTCTTTTGTTCCCAAATTGCATTTATTATGTGCCTGACAAACCAACAAGTATCGTAAATCATTTGATGGGATTTGCTTCATTACAAATCCCCTTGTTGAAAATAATTTGGAACAATGGAACAATGGAGACGTTATCACTTTTCCCTTGATATTTATATAGCACTTCAAACTGTCTTTTACAGCAGTGACCACATTCAATTTGTTTGTGCTGTTTTGTGGGTGTGCATGTTCCTGTGTTTGTGTGTGTGTGTGTGTGTGTGTGTTTGTGTGTTTGTGTGTGCGCTACAGGATATGGCATTAGGAGCATGGCAGGCCTAGCTCCAACAAATAACTTTGGTGGTCACACTCTAAACTGACAGTGTGACAGTCGAGATATCTTACTCTGAAATTGTGGAATATGTTGGATCTAAATTAAATCTAAGTATGTTTATTTTTTCGTTCTGCAGGACCTTTTTCTAGACCCCTGCCTGTCAGCCTGCCAAACAGACCAGAAGCATCAACATACTCATTTCATTTTTTTTTGTTTTAATCACAATTCAGCTAATGTCCATGGGGATCAAATTATTTGTATCAAAGACATTTTACAATTTTCTGATTGACCATATGCTGTGTTGATTTGTGTAACAATAGTGCATTCTTTACCTCACACTAGTAAAGGACTAGAAGTAAACGTGCTTGTGCAGAAAATGTTGCAGACTGATTGGTATTTGGATATGCATTGATTTCAGATTGACCATGCCTCCTTATAATTGTTGGTTGAGTCCCTCTGGTTGAGCCTGTCTTTGATCGAGGATGTGGTATTAAGTGGTGTTAAGTGACACATCAGGTGCAATGCAATTTAGGAATAAACAAAATATTTTGTGTTATTTAATCTTCCATCTCAAATATCAATAAACGATTTTATAAGCTTGCTGGAAAAGGTAGTGGTGTGCAATGCATTATTGTGAGCAACCACACAAGTCAGGCAGAGATACAGGTAGCGTTCACCGGGGTAACACCTCTTTATTGGGTTAAATATAAGAGTCATACAGCGTCTCCTGCTCTTTCCCAGCCAACCTTCCCGCTGACACAAACAGACACCCATAAATAATCCACAGCTGACCAATTAACAGATTCCCCACACCTGTTGTCAATCCGTAATTAGTCAGCTACAGGTCTCCCCACCACAGCCCTGCAGCGCCCTCTACTGGACAGATGCCGTCACAACCCT
>JAVQJS010149647.1:0-12871 GCA_036024795.1 Galaxias rostratus | reverse complement strand
GCAGAGCTCTCTCTCTCTCTGTTCCTCCCCTCTCCCTGCGGGACCCGCCGTCCAGCTCTCTCTCTCTCTGTTCCTCCCCTCTCTCTGCGGGACCCGCCGTCCAGCTCTCTCTCTCTCTGTTCCTCCCCTCTCTCTGCGGGACCCGCCGTCCAGCTCTCTCTCTCTCTCTGTTCCTCCCCTCTCTCTGCGGGACCCGCCGTCCAGCTTCGCACCTACACACATGCACAAATCCTCCGACCCGAGTGCGTTGTCCTCAAACGTGACTAATGTTCTTCCTCTCTCCGTTTGTTCCGTTTGTCTCTTTCCTTCCCGCCCTGCTCCTTATCCACCTCAACCCCGTGGTTCTTTTGATGCGCGCTTCCCTTCCGCCAGCGGACAAAGAAACCCAGGACGTGCAAGAGACCACCAGCAGAAAGAGGAAGGTCAGCTCGTCAGCCCCACACCGCAGCAGCAAGAAAAAGAGGCGGCGCTAGACTTGCGTTCACCCCGACCCACCCACACACACACACGCAGAAACAAACACACACACACACTGCCAAAACATTCGACCAATCCTTTTCCTACCCATCTGACTCTTTTCAGGACACAACCAATAAGACATCTAATCGCAATGTACATAGAGGTAGACCCCCCTTTACCTATTGTGTAAAGTCCTCCAGTTTTTGTGTTGACATGGTAACGTTGTACCAGAGCGCGGAGAAGACTCAAACTTTCATTCATCTATATTTCCTACACTTGCTCCTTCCTTCATTCCTTTTTTTTCTTCCGTCTTTCCTTCCCTCAAACAGAGGTCAGGTATGTGTGTGTGTTTGTGTGGTTGTGATACAATTGGCTTTTATTGCTGAACATTTAGTTTTTTTCTGTTTTATTGTTTCCAGACAAAATGGAGATTGTGGAGAAAAAATATTATCTGCCAAGCATTTTATAAGATTTTTGTGAAACTTGGAAATTATTTCTCTTGTCCCTAGTTCCTAGCTCTTACCTCTTGGTCATAGTTTGTGTTTGTTAATAAAGGGATTGACTCATTGATCTTTTGAGGGTAGATGTCAATTTTTTTTATTCTGTTATCTGAATTTTTGTTTTTTTGGTATACATTTACACACGCATGCATACGCTATCTCCCTCCTCTTCTCCCTTTGATTCAGTTTGGATTGGTAGACTGTTGTATTGTTGATTCCAGAATCAGTTTTTGTATTGAAATTAAAAGGAACTCCTTACTTCTGAGTGGGTTTGATAATTATTTTCTGCCTGAAGAATGACCTAAAGAAATTGTCAATCCTAGAGCAACTATATCAATAAAAATAGTTACAAGTGGTTGTTTTTCATTTTTAAAAATAATTTTATGCAGAATTCCTAGTAGCTCATGCCTTGTTTGTGCCCCATATTGAATGAGGATTGTCACTCAAAACTCTACGATCTTGCCTTTAGTGATTTAAAAAAAAAAAATTAAACATTTTCCTGTAATTTTGAGTATTCCTCAAAATCTTTGACCCCCTGTTCGAGTTCCTTGATTTGGGTCTCCGCTTGGGGTTCCAATGCTCTCTGTTTCCCCTTGATCCTACTAAGAACACAGACTCTGCACCTTTCCAAGGCGGTCCACAGACCAGGTCCAGTGCCTGGTCACTCGCTGCTTGGGCTGTCTCAAAACAAGCCTGAGCGGGTATACAAGCCAGACGGAAGACAGTCACAAGAGAGGAAAAAAAGGAAACGTATCCACACTCAATCCGATGTTACACAGTGCAGTTTACAAGGAAGAGGGAGACACAGAGAGACCGTGTTCTATTAGTGAGGGAGCCTTACTGTATATCCATCCATTTAAAATGACAAACTGGTAGTCTTTTAAACAAAGGGCATCTTACCTATTGACAGCTCACAACTATCCATAGGGGTTTCTTGCACTTGCACTTTGTTCAAACACACCCACAGTAGAGTATAGATTAGCCCACAACCCCCTCTGTTCAAGGCGCCACATAGAGGGGAATAGTGAGTACAAGAAGAAGAGTATTAGAAAAATGTCTATTTAGGGTCTATAAAGAACTACCTATAATTAAATTATAATTACATATAATTTGTTCTAAACTTCAAGTTTGTTTTTTAAAAATGTGATGACAATTAAAGGAATGTTTAACCTTACCAATTTTACCTTTTACATAGTTTCAATCTTATTAATCTTAAATTGACTCTCTTGCTTAATATTCATTTTTATTTAGCCCACATTAGATCAAACCTGTTGGTCTGAACAAATGCGAGAACAATTGCGATACAAAAAACTTTGGTGACCAAAATTGTGAGGCATAGACATGGTGTGAAATAAGCAGGGTGTACTGACATTGACTGTAATTTGGACAGATTGGTGTCATCGTGCTGTTAACTTATAATTCTAGCTAGGTAAGAGGACCTTTGTTTCAATTGATCTTTTTATTGACACTTCAACAGGAAACCAATCTATTACAAGGATGAATATAAAAACGTCAGTGCCAACAGAAGCCCCATTATCCTTTTAATCAGCACTTGCACAGCTTTGCCCGCCCTGGTCTGGGTCATCCGCTTTTGTTATGAGAACCAAACCAAGACGTTCAAGGCGGTCGTATTCATCTCTGTGCTCTTTAATACTGCTCTTCAAGTACTTTCATCCATCACATGGCGCTTATTCACTGAACCTTGGAATGTGCCCTGTGACGCCATGTTTACCTGCTTTGTTGTGGTCGACTGTGGAGCGTGATGAGGAGCTCTCGGGTCTGTTTTTTATTCAAACGCAGCAGCAGATGATAGTGAATGTGTCTCAAGTCTTGCTTGTGGGGTTAGGGTCTCGCTGAGCAGGCGCAGTATACAGTATATGCCTCAAGCATGTTTCTGATTGGAGGAACAGGAATTGTTGCAACCATCCCCAGTTTACCCTAATGTCAAACATTCTACAATCATCAACATAATGACAAGAAAATACAATGGGATCCGAACTGTTTTGTCAGAAAATGTTTGCAATGCGCTTGTGTGTTTATTTGTACAACTACACAGCAGTGAGTAATGCAGATAGTTTGTTGTAGATAGTTACCACTCTGCTCTATACTCTAGATACTTTTAGCTCAGTTGTTTCTCCTCTATCAGACATTGTGTCCTAGAGCACAGGAAAATACCAAGCTGTTTATCTAAAATAAACCTATGATATATTGTTTTATTGTTCATGCTGGTTTTACAGTACTTAATAAAATCAAATCATATAAAAGTTGTTAATAACAAATATAGCTTTTCTATGTCAACATGTAGAAATTAATCAACATCGAAAAAATAGTGTCAATGCACACATCACCTTTTTTTATTTGCACCTCAATCACTGAAAGTCAGTAGAAAAATGTAATTACACTTTTTTAGTTGCCCCCAAACAGACAAAGGCCTTTAGACTTTGGAAAAAACTTATTATTCAGTTGTTCTACACAAATCATCATTGTCTAACACCATCATGAAAAATAGTGTACTTTATTACAATCCATTCATATTTAAATTTAACACTAGTCTTTTGTCTTGGCCAAATTAATGGTTTGTTTTGAATTTAAAATAAATGAAATTATGAAACTATGAAATTATACCCCAAAACTTTTTTTGTTTTTAAATTGGGAAAATTTGTTCAGTACGAACATGAAATAATGTTTTGTTTTACGATCAATGTGCAGCTAGTTAATGCAGACACAGTGCCGTAAATACAATCTGATTCCGTGTTCTATTGAGTCTATAATATGTTTTTGGACTACAAAGGACATTAATATGTAATTCATGCAAATTAAACAACAAACAAATTTCCAAAATGTCTTTTCCATGGGGGTTCCTCCCCTCACTGGCACTGTGACCTGAAAGCAGAGTGTTAAGGAGAAGCATTCATATGAGGGAAAGTAATCCAAAAAATCTAAATGCTACAGGATTGGATTTTGAATAAGAAGGAACATTGTAATTATGTGCTGGAAAAAAACTTCCACATCGTGATAAGAAGTGGAGCCTAATATTAACAATTAACTGTAAGATTCTGTGATCTTTTTTTTAGTGTACGGTGTAAATGACTCCTACAATAAAGTAGTCTGATAAAGTGGTCTGCAATAAAAATGGGTCTGTTCTCCATCTTGTCAATGTCTGTTACCATGTTTACCGTGTACCTTGTTAAGCATCTTTGGGTTAAAACACATTAACAAGTACATATATATTTATCTATACACTATACTATAGCCATATATATATATATATATATATATATATATATGTATATATATACATGTATAGAGTTTGCATGTTCTCCGTGTGTTAGCGTGGGTTTCCTCCGGGTACTACGGTTTCCTCCCACAGTCCAAAAACATGCAGGTTAATTGGTCTAATTGGACTCTAAATTGTCTGTAGGCATGAATGTGTGTGTGAGTGGTTGTATGTCTATGTGTTGGCCCTGCGATGGATTGGCGATCTGTCCAGGGTGTACCCCGCCTCTCGCCCGAAGTCAGCTGGGATAGGCTCCAGCCCCCCTGTGATCCTGCATAGGATTAGCGGTTCTTATAATGGATGGATGGATGGATATACATATATATACTGTATATATTCTGAGTGCATTATAAATGCAATCACCTTGTCAGCACATGTCCTCCGTTTTCTTCTCCACACTGCTCCAGGTCAGGTTAAAGTCAGACACACCTTGCTGTACCAGCCTTGCTCGCGTCTACAATTAAAAGGAGATCCGATTTTATTATCGTAGGTTGTGGTTTGTGTTTCCCATTCTTTCCATGTGACAGTCTTTCTCACTATCACATCCTATCTCCTTGAACCAATCACCCCCTCCTCCTCCTCCCCTCTGCCATCCCATTTCTCTCTGTCTCGATCTCCTTCCTCACTTGTTCCAGTAGCTGGTTCCTCATGGCGAGGTCACTCAGGTCCACAGCGTAGCTCGTCCTCACCAGCCTCACCAACCTGCTCGTGACTTTGAGATCTGAGATTTATAAACAATAACAAACAGTGAAAAAGAACAACACAACAGTTTCGACTGCTTCGGTCGATTGTGTTTATAGGTTGAACTCACCACCGTAGCAGAGGAAGGGAAGTGTTTTGCCACAATCCCAGTCATCCCAGAAGCCTGACTGACCATTTGGGTTCATGACAAGAGCAGCACACGACTCATTTCCCAGTATGTTGTCAGGTCTACCGGTCTGCCAGTTTCTGAAGGAGTTGGTGTTTCCGTTTGACCAACTCCAGGTGTCCCGGAACAGGCCTATCCACGCGGTGCTACCGTTGACCGCAGTGTAGAGGTCATCGTGTTCAACCGCGCTTGTCACGATGGCGAGGTCAGAGTACTGAGTCCTGCAGTTGTCTTGGCCGTATTTCCAAGTATAGTTCCCCTTAACCAAATAGTAGTTTTTGTGAGCGTTGGCCAACACTAAACAGGAAATGTTTTATAATTTTTGGTTAGTTTTTAGTGTAGGTCATTTTAATATAATAAAAAAAATACTATAATCACTGTCATCATCATTATAATCTCTCTTAGTAATAAATTACATTAAATTGCTAGTCAAACAGTTTAAAAGTTCTGAACGGACCACTGATTTGTAGTCAGCAATAGCTTTTTACAGAAAGAGGGTCAGTAGCTCACCCTTTAGAATATTGATTTGGGTACAACACTGTTTTCCGATTAAATCTAAATCCTTCACAAAAAGTTCACAACGAAATATGAATTTTAGCAACACCTTTGAAAATACCTAAATATTTTGGGCAAAGGTATCACATCCATTTGTCTGTTTTTACTATGAATTGTGTATTGGAATCTAAATTGAACATGTGAAATTGTTACTGATATTCACACCAAGTGTTTGACTCACGCTTGAAGCAGGCGTAATTTGAAGTGCTGTTACACAGAGCGTCCGTCCAGTTCCCGTCACTTCCCATCATCCCACAAGCGTCATTTCCACTCCCGTTGCTCGGCCTGCCTGGGGACCAATAGGTAGGCACGGTGACGGCTCCAGTTCCCGGAGACCACTGCCACCTCACGGTTCCTTTGTTTGCCAGCCCTATCCAGATTGCCCCACTAAAACCACTGTCTACAGCTGCCGTTACGGCTCTGTTGTCCGCGATGTTGACTGTGGATGCCAGGTCTTTGTAGTTCTCTTTGCAGTAGGTCCGAGCTGCAGTCCACGTCTTGTCGATGTTGACAAAGTGGTACTGGGGGGCTGTGGGCAGGGATATTCTGATGTAAAGGTCAAAATCATGGCAATGTCTACAGCTTTTGCTGTTTCATCACTTTTTTTAAAGAGATTGATACAGTAGTTATCAACACAGTTTAGGAGTGTGCTCTCTTTATGGTTTTGCTCACCTTGTTGAAAAGTAATCCTCAGAAACATGCAAAACAAAACTGTGAATGATTGCACAAATCAGTATTATCGGTATATATGAATTCACAATCCATGAAATATGAGCAACAAGTAACTATTCTGCTATAGATGTTGCATTTTGTGTCATCTTCCGTCTATCTGGTCTATTCATGGACAAGAAAAATATAAATTAACACTGTCTCTACACAATAGCTTTGCAATACATGTCAATATTATTGTGTTTTTTTAAGCTAAATCTAAAATGGATTTTGAACACTGTGTACAAGCTATAACTATGTTTTGCCAAGTTGGATTGAAATGACCAATTTGCTACTTTTGTAGTTAAAAAGAATGCTCACCACTTTTTTGCAATAAACGGGAAAGCAAACTGCCTTCGGATCTAAAGATCACAAAATGACATTATCAGAATTGTTAACAGCTTTTATTTTCGCTTGTATATTTAGTTTCCTATGCAACTACAAATATCAAATAATAAGTCGATTCAAGATATAGAAATATACCTGTTCCTACTATTCCACATTTTTCCTCTGTCCTCTCTTGCTCCCTCTTGGTCCTTGTTTATAAATGTTGGTGAATGTTAGTGTTTAATCGAGAAGACATGCAAATGATATAAACAAAATTGGTAGATCTGGTAGTTGTTTGGTATGTTCACACTGTTGTTCACTGGTAACCGAACTGAACTGACCTGCTTATCCACAGTTTGTGGGCATGAGAGCAGCAATGTGTATGGTGAACCTGGACCGAGATCTGTTGTGTGAACATGAGGTTTATTTGGTTACCACTAGTCCTATCAAAAACATTCCAGGCCACCCTTAATTCAGGACGCACCCATCAAACTTCATTTGTTGTCACCTTGTGAGTCATCTCTATTTGGTTGCCAGTGGTCCGTGATGTTCCTCGTTGCATCACACAGGTTGTTTACACAGCTTTCATTTATCCTTTGAAAAAAATTGAAACTTGCTGTACAGTTTCCAACATTAGTTCATAAATATTACAAGAAATATGACAACTTTTGCAATTGATATCAAGGGGCAACTCTTAAAACGTATTTGACTTTGTGCCGAGTATTCGGACACAACTCTCACTCCAATTATATAAGAACCAATTAGCTTGTAGCAATATAACCCCAAAGGACCCCAAACCCACAGTAGCCTCAACCAAGACAGCACAACAATGCCCAAAACCCGTTTAGTTAATCAGTATATGCACAGAACCTTGTAACGTTTATTTTTCAAATGTGCTATTTAATCGTAAATTACATTACTTTTTGTCATGAAGTGTACAGTTTGTAATTATTGAGTATGTAGTATTTTGATGCGGTTCCAAGCATACCCTTTGGCTACTATTTACTTCAGTAGTTTAAACTGGACATATTACTGTTACCTTTAAAAGTCGACCGACTGTATGATTTTAACATTCAAATGGAATGCCAAGAATACAAATACCTAGAATATTTTTACTTAACTCTAGCCATTACTTACAGGACTGTATGTCAAAATATTTACATACATACACCATTCTAATGAATACGAGTAATTATTAGCTATTAGTAGGTGCAGGCAAAACTTTGATGGTCGCAGCATTTCCTTCAGTTACTAGAGACTAATTAAGACAGACCAACCAAACTTGTGTTAAACTTTCCATCTATCTTCTAATTATCCATACAATTTAGGAATAATTACATATTTGAATGTACGTCAGATGTTGCAACTGATCCCATCCATTGGGATGGTTCCACTAATTAACTAGTCTCAGTGACCGTAGTATTCAGAAATTCTTATTAATTTAAAATGTTGGATTCTTAACTTGTATTTTATTCTTTTGAGTAGGTTGACCGACACTCGTCCAGCACGTTTCATTGCTTGTTGGCCCTGTGTTAATTGCATAAGACAAATAAACTTGAAACTTGAACTTGAAAATGTGTATTGTTTAAGAGTAATAGTTCAATATTTATAATGTATTTAGCAGTATTTATGAAATAACAGTTCAATCGAGTTGTATTTAGACATATAACATAATCCTTACATTGAGTCAATGTGCAGATGTGACAGATGCAATATAATGACGTGTGTATGTTTTTCTTATTTGGGTGAACTGTACTTTTATGTACCCCACAACGATGAGATTATGTAAAAAAAAATACTGTTTTGATATCTGCTTTCTATCTGCTTAGCTTGTTGCAACTGTTCCCAACCTTGTCATCAATGACAGAAAACCATGTGCTTGCTAGACGCACTGACCCTGAAACAAGCTAACAAGTCTTAGAAGTCAACAAAACGAACATTAAACTAACAAAGTTAGTTTAGTTAGTTAATTAATGGATATCAAAGACCTGGAAACTATAATCAAATTAACAGTTAATGATTTTTTTTTTTTTTTACCTCCAAAACTATATAATTGTTTTACAAATATATCAGCAGATGAAGGCAAATGTGTCTCAAGTTTTGCTTGTGGGGGTAGGGTCTAGCTGAACATGTCCAGTATATGTGCCAGCACTCTAGCATGTTTCTGATTGGAGGAATGATCATTTTGCTACTGTCCCCAGTCTACCCTACTGTCAAAAAAATCCAAATACCTTTCTTGAATCAAGCTGGATTTTCGTGGACTAAAGTTTTTTAAAAAAATTGCTGGATTGTTTGAGTTAATACCAACATCTGGTGCAAATTTCACTTGAATAGGCTCATTGGAAATAAATCTCCTTGACAAAATATTGATGTGTTCAATACTTATTTTCCCCATTGTATATGCATATATATAAGAAGATATGTTCAATAATAAGGTTAATAATATTATATATTTCCATATAATATTATTAACCATATTGGTGAACATATTTTCCTCTTATCCTTAAACTCAAGTCTTGAAGTCAGACACACCTTGCTGTACCAGCCCTGCTTGCGTCTACATGCAAATAAAGGGAGATCGGAGAAAGGGAATTTTATTATCTTATTTTGTGGTTTGTGATTACTATGCTACTTTCTCTTTCCTAAATTACTTTTTGAACACCCTCTTTTCTCCCATAATCTCTTTTGCCCCTCCCCTCTTAGCCCCACCCCCTCTGCCATTGCGTCTGTCTTGAACTCCATCCTTACTTGTTTGAATGGCTGTTGCCTGACAGAAGGGTCACTCAGGTCAACAGCAGATCTTTTCTTGACTTTAACCATAACTGGACCGGTCAAAAGGAAAAATGCAACAGTTGTGAGCGCTATGGTCACTTGTGTTTTGAGTGTGGGTTGAACTCATTGCCATAGGAGCAGAAAGTAGTTCATTTGACACAGTGCGAAAAAAAGTGTGGCAAAACTTTGCTGCTGTGGGCGCCAGAGGAGAACCATTTAAGCAACCGCATATTCAGTATTACGATAAACATGTACTTTACAAACAAACACTGGCAGCTATGACACTAGAATGGATCTCTAAAAACACACATTAAAATTGTGAACAACTTCACAGAAGAACCTTAACATTTTATTGTTAGAAAGCGTTGTAATGACATTCAAATCGGTAAATCCAACACTTTATTTGCTTTTGTTTAACGTGTTTTATTGACAATCCAGTCTTCCAAAGTAAATACATCAGTCAGGTAACAGCTCTCACGAACATTACAGACACATTCATCAAATTGCATCACTGTAAACACAACTGAACATTCACGTTGTCATGTCTCATTGGTAATTAAACAATCTACGTAAAAAAATAAAAAAGCAAAAGATCCAAAGACCAAGATTCCAAATTCTGAATTCTATCTGGAAAACTATTTTTTTTTAAATAAATATGTGAGTTTAGTTTTTGGGTTGGATTTGACGTTGACACTTTTGAAACAACTCCTTCAAGACCGTACAACCAAATTACAACCAAATCGCTGTATATCCTCCTCATACGGTCTAGTTTTAAAGCAAAACCAAGCGTGTTGATACATTAGAAACTAAGCCCACAGTATATAACAATGTATTACTGTAAACAGTACTGTACATTATTTGTTTTAACCGCCTCAATATTGGACCAATCATATCATACGTATATACTATATTTGCATTATGATTCACATTATGATCGAAAGTTTTTTGTAAAAATACCTTGAAAACTGCCTTTTAAAAAAGAACAGAACCGGATTTGCAATTGTGTTTGGGTTCAAACGCCGCTTGTAGTTTCTCTCCCACGACATTGCAGTGCACACTGTCGGATCCGCCCTCATCCGTGATTCAATCGTTTAAATCTTTAACAAAGTCAATAACATAGGCATGCAACTACAAATATCTACACTTACTACTCTAGTCCACTCTCTTCTTACATGTACAATCACAGTTCGTCTTCTTATGTATTTTACATTCAAATCAAGTTAAGACTTTCACAAATTTTTGGCAACTCCCCAACATGCAAATCAGACATGCCATTTTCAAATCACATTTGGGCCTGCCTGTCTCACCAACCTTAATGGTTTTACCCCACTTTACAACTAGCCCCATCCTTACTGTTATCATGAACTAAGTAAGCAGAGACAATTAACCACCCCTCCTTTTCTTTGAACATCTGTTCAACCCTGGCATATGCTATTCCCAAACGACTCATGTGCTCAAAGGGTGATGAACAGTCTGACAAATATTGCAATCCAAGGCCTCCAAAAATCAATAAGTGTTATTACTTCCCATATTCCTACGTCCTTCCGTGTTATTCTCCATTTGATGCCCTCAATAATCCTGGGCTGCTTCTCGCCAATTACTTAACTCTCAAATACTTAACTTAACCCCTTTAGCTTACAATCTTTCTCTCTCTCTCTTTACAGTTCTAAATTGTGAAAACTACTATTAAACTTCTGTGTGCTTTACCTACAAACCTTCAATACTGATTACTTTTTTTGTAGTCAAATGTTTGTATCTACTTATACTATATTAGCGCTCTTAATGTTTTCTTGTTATCATGTTTATGCTTCCTTCTTATGTTTTTATCATGTTTATGTAAAGAGCTGTAAGTGCTGTTTACGCAGATATCAGTTTGTAATTTTCTTTAGACATTATACCGTGACAATGTGTGGTGTGTCTGTCAATAAGCTCAAAAGATGTCTCGTATGCAACTTGTTGGCTCGTATTCTAGTAAATAAATAGGAGAACAAAGGTTGGTCTATGCTGAACCCAAGTCACTGATACGGTTCAATTTTATTGTTGGGTCTATTTGTTCAAGTCAGTTTATGTGATCTATTGGAGGTTATATAATTAAATTACAAAAAACTCTAAAGACACAGTAGTTGACAGTCTAATTTCTGTATTTCTTTCTCTCTTTCCTTAGTTTTCTGTAATTTTTTCTCTTTTTTATGAGTGTTTTTTTTTTCCTGTAATAATAGTTTCATAGCTGGCCACGGCTTTCACCGCTTACAGTTATATTCTTAAACGGATCCCTGATGAGTCACTACTCTTTCTAGTCTGCAGGAGGTGCTCTTGTAAAGAAAACAGCACCCAGAAACAACAGGCCCTGCCCCACCTGTCAACAACTACTACAGTAGGAATATTTTTTTAAATGTTTTATTATTTTTGAGGTGGGGCCGCACATGTTTGCATTATGGTACATAAGTATGGAACATAATTGTTTTTTGTGACCTACTATATAGTATTGTAGTATGGCATTAAGCAAAGTCAGGGACAGAGGCTGTGTTTGGAATCGTCTTATATGCATTCTTAAAATATTATATATAATATTAATTAATTAAATTGAGTTTTTATCACTTCCCCCAAGTCTTGCAGTGCTTTTGGTCGCCAATTAGGTGCACACAAAGGGAAAGACATATATCACACACAAATTATATTGACAGTGCCTTAGTCAGGGAACTGATAGGTGTGATAACCAATGTTTCCCTGTAGCCAGTCAAAGCCCCACAAACAATGGGAGAACAGAGTTCCTTGCGTCAGACGGGGTTTGAACCAAGGACCTTCTTGGTGTGTGCGCCAACAGTACACAGCATTTGAAGAGAGTAATACATGGTATTATAAAGCTGTAAATCTGACAATGCTCACATTTCACTTTGCAGATAATGAAATTAATTCAAGGATTAAATGTAACTGTGGTGATTTGCACAGATTTTTTTATGTACATAACATAAACACACACACACACTCACACAAATAAAACTATCCATGAGTCATAAAAATTTTACTATCCAAACCAGGTAATGCGGGTACGGAAGGATGTATTTGTCTTAGAGAATTGACTGAGATGAAGTTCACACTAGTCTAACAACCCAAAAAGGTACGGATGTTTATCTTATTAGTGGTTATCTACTGTCAAATACCATGACTACACATTTAAATTATTATGCCATTGTGTATGTTTGCAGGATGTCTCAATGCAGTTTTAATTTGCATACAGTTTTTACATGGTTTTATTTCTTTTAGTAATTTTTTCAAAACTTAGCTTTGAGATGCCTTGTTTACAATGTTTCTATAATAGAAAGATATAAAAAGTTGGTGGATTATTGATTACACTATCTTCCAACATTTTGTCCATTTATTATTATTTAATCGCTTTTGATAAAA
>JAVQJS010149643.1:0-14672 GCA_036024795.1 Galaxias rostratus | reverse complement strand
GTGTGTGTGTGTGTGTGTGTGTGTGTGTGTGTGTGTGTGTGTGTGTGTGTGTGTGTGTGTGTGTGTGTGTGTGTGTGTGTGTGTGTGTGTGTGTGTGTGTGTGTGTGTGTGAGTGAGTGAGAGCGCTGAAGGCGTGGGGTGGGGGCCGGTGCAGGCGGATGGAAGGTCCTTGTGGCTCAGGGAGGTGAACAGAGGTAGGAGAGAATACGGGGGTGGAACAAAGACTCTTTCACCTCGGAGACATCGCTATATCTCTCCCTCCCTCGCTCGTTCTCTTTCTTTCTCTCCCCCTCTGCCCGGCTCTATCCCTCCGGCCCTCCTTCTTGCTCCCTGCTTCTGTTTCTCACTCTATGCTCCTTGTGTCTTTTTACGTATTTTCTCTCATTCAGAGTGGATGTTTGCATTGATGAAAGGATGCTTGAAAGGGTGGCCCCATTGCTCTGTAATCATCTCATACAAGTAAACAGTAACAGAACTAGATTAATGTCATGTTTAAAGAGTTGTTCTTCCCTTTTGCTTGGCAGTCCTCAGCTGCTGTTTCTGTATGGTCTAACCACCTCCAATTCTGGCCTCCTCTCTCTCCCACACTCTCCACCTCTCTCTCTTTCTCTCCCACACACACACACACACACACACACACACACACACACACACACACACTCTCTCTCTCTCGGTGCCCTCGCTCCACTCCTCTCTCCTCTCCGGAGTGTGTGGGCATGTTTTCCTACGTACCCCTGGGATCCTGGGGTTTCATTCACACCCTGGGCCGGCCGCATGTGCATGCGTATGTTCTCAAGCCTGCAGGAGGAGAAATCATTGGGATGGTTATGGCGGTGATGTGGATGATGGCTATGACGAAGGAAGGGATGGAGGAGGTGGAGGAGTGGAAAGAGGGGAGCGACGGGGGACCAGCGTAGGGTGGACTGCCGCCCTCGGCCCAACTTGACCTTCGCCTGTACCGACGGGCTCCATCGCCTGGCTAAAGTTGTGTGGCGGAATGGGTTCTGTAAAGTTGTTCAATTGTGTGCTTGCGCGCTGGTGTGTGGGTGTGTTTTCAGAGCACTGCTGGCAAGTGCTCGGGCACTCATCGTCCAATAATTGCCCATAATTGCGTCCATTTGTGGAAAACGGCAAAAGACCGACAGCGCCAAGTGAGATCTGTGATGCCGTTCTGCCACAGAGACTTCGCTGAACCTGTGATGGGCGAGTCAGGTGTATTGATTGTGGATGGGGGACACTCCACACCTTGTTATTGTCTGTTTCTTGTGAGTCTGGCCAACGGGTTGTGTGCTCACACTGGTTGGCACTCTGCGCCGTCTTTCTCGCCTGTGTTATTACCGTAGTCTTTAGTGGAAGGGCGGACAGCAGGGGGTTTCATTTGTCTTTCGTATTTCTGCAAAGTTGCCCCATAGTGTTACTGCACTTTATATCATTTGATTAATAATAATGGGTAGGTGCCGTATTTGAGGATTGTCCAAGGTTTTCATCCGTCACGAAAAACTGTTGTCGGACCAAATTTCCATTGTGAATGCCTTCATTAAGATGATATTTCTCCATTCTGTTTGTGTCCAGGACGTAGTCACACAGTCTGTTGCGGGCCACATAAGAGGAGGGCAGACTGGCAGGCAGGCAGCCACACAGCCTGGCTACAAAGTTTCACTTTGCCAACTCTGTGTGCCAGACTCTGTCAAACACTTTTACTTGGCAGCCATTTTGGACGCTGAGTGAAGTTCAGGAGAGTCATCTTTCCTTTCTCAGCCCAACCCGTCCTCTCTCTAATTGGCTTCTTAGTGTTTTTCTAATGGGATTCTTCCGAGTGACTAGGCGCGCTGGTCAAATTCATGCCACTGTGTGGGTATCAAATACAGGCAGATGAAATGCAAACAACTCTTAACCAGATCACACGGTCCCCAAGCAACGCCCACACCACCAACTGGACCCCCATATGAAATTGCCATCGTTTTTTCCAGTTTTCTTTTTTTTTGCCGACTTGATAATTCATAAACGAAAAGAGTGATTAATCAATGTATATCATTATTTGAAACTAATTCTTATGGTTTTATTTTTCTTCACAAACCTTCTGCTGAATTTAAGGGCTTCATTGAATTGAATGTGGTTATTGTACTCTGTATGATTCCTCTCATACAAGTGTACAAAACATGGAACAATTAAAATACTCAGAACACTCAGAACTGAACAAAAAACAAAATGGCTCATTCGTTTGACAAGCAAACGAGACCAAAGAAGTGGCTTCGAAACAAATGCCTACTCACCAATGCTGCGAAATGTCAAGATGTTATTTTCCAGCGAGTGGTGCTTTGGAGTGGCCAGACCGTTCAATGGTAGATTGGACTGTCAGGAACATTAATGGTCGCTCCCTCCCTAGTCCTCCCTCCATCACTCTTTATTTCCCTTTCTCCATCACCCCTTCCCTCTTTGTCACTCTTTCCATCTCTTGTTTCCTTTCTCTCTCTCTCTCTCTCTCTCTCCTCTCTCTCTCTCTCCCCCATCATTTCCTATCCATTTTCGGTATGCATTTGGACCAATTCTGTTTGTGACTTGATGGGATTTTATAACAATTTGTTATACTCCCTCAGCCTGTCCAGTCACACTGAAATTAATCATTTGTTGGATCAACACCAGCATCAAATGGGCATGAGCACAGGGTTCCCTCCCACCCGGACAGAATGTGGTTAGTGTAGTACTTTCCTTTGCTCTCCGTTGTTGGAAGGGCTGGCTTTTGTCAGTTTAACACGCTTTTCATCTTCCCCATTGTGGCCCATAATATGAGTGTGATGTGGATGTGAGGAAACAAAGTCCATTCTGTTTTGTCTTTGTTTCAGACAAGCTGAGTCTGGAGGGAGTGGTGGTGCAGAGAGCAGAATGCAGGCCTGCCGTCAATGAGAACTATATGAAGCTGAAGAAGTGAGTCACTTACAGCGTTTTTCGCTGTGGGTGAATCATCCCATGCATCCATACCGACAAGGGCTGGCCTTTTCTTTCCATTGCAGTTATTACAGAGGTCTGTGTTGTTAAGAAGTATCAGTGTTGGCGTTTTTGAATGGTTCAAAGCCGGTGGTTGACAGACACTATACCTTTTTAGTTGAGACAAATGCCATACCTTTTCGTTGAGACAAACGCCCTCGTATGTTCCAGCGTTCCTGACGTGTGGCCAAAATGAGCATGTCGCCTATGAAACAGGGGCAACTCGAACACGACACATAAACTACCAGTCTTTTACTCTGCGCAGTCGAAGCCAGTGTTTCTCTATTGTATAAGCGTCAGTTAAATAAATGTGTTGAGTACGAGAGGTGGGTAGCTCACGTCGGTGTTGAGCCATAGCTCCCTTTGCCGGCCACAATGAGCTACGAACCAAGAGGAGACGAGGTCGACCTGTGGTGCCCTCGCACAAAACAGAGTGGCCTTCTGGGTGTCAGTGTGTTGATTAAGAGTGAGATTCAGGGCGTGCGCCCTAGCAGTTGTGCCATCCCGCTGGCTCTGCGACGGTCACTTCTTTGCCTCATTATCTGCGCTACCCAGTGTATGGTGTCTAGTATTGCTATAGCAACCCAGCCTCGTGGCCTGCGCTAGTGCAACGGCCAAGTGGGTAAGGCAACTGTTGTTAGAGTTTATCAGCGGAGAGTAAAAAAAATATTTATGCCTTTTGACGATAGAGACTGAGGACATGTTGAATCATTGTATTTGTAGTTCTTGTCATATAAAATGTGTTTGTGTGGTTTTAGCCTTCAAGATGTACATGGATAGAATTTGAAACTGATCAAGAGTAAACACACAGCATATAAATGGAGTGCCGTTTTGAAATATATATATATATATATAATACTGTATATATATATTCCATTACACTGCCATTAGTCTATCTGTGTGTTTGGCTTTCCAGGCTACAGATTGAGGGGTCCGCCAAACCTCAGCGTCTGTCTCAGCAGCTGGACAAGGCCGTGACCAATAACTTTAAACCGGTCTCCAACCACGGGATCAATGTGAGAGAGACCACTTCTAATGAACGCGTTCAATAGAAAGGATTGTGTGTGTGTGCGTGTGTGTGCGTGTGCTAGTGCTAGCAGGTATCTGAAAGCATATGCACACCAAACTGTCTTTGAAAAGTACACATGGCAACTTTACTGAATTCTTTAAATGCTTTTCATATTTTAGCTCTGTGTGTGTGGTTTACATTTTTGCTTGTGTGAAGATGTTTGCATGCAGGATTGTGATTAGGGGTTAACATTCGTGGGCGCGCACGCGCGTGTGTTTGTGCGCACAGGTGGAGTACGAGAAGAAGAAGAAGTCCGAGGGGAGAATGGTGAGGGCCGAGAAACAGGTGGTGACGGACATGCTGTTCACCGCCTTTGAGAAGCACCAGTACTACAACATCAAAGACCTGGTGGACATCACCAAACAACCTGTGGTGGGTGACGCACGCACGCACACACACATACACACACACTGTTACTTACTCATCCCACTTCATCATGGTTGCTTATTCCAACCATCAATCAGGTTATGCTCACTTAGTTGTTTTACACCCGCCTACCAGCCCATCCACCCACCCACACCCCCCCCCCCCCCCCACACACACACACACACACATTGGATAAGTGCCCGCCACAGCCTATGGTTAATTCCCGGGCCCCCTCAGACGGAGCAGTGCTCCAGCTAATGGTATCAGTGTACAGGAGAGCGCCCGCCCGGGTTCCTCCTGATTGCATTACCATTGCCGAGTGCAATGCACTTGGCCTTCGGGGGTGTGACGCCCAGGCAGGCCCCCTCACCAGCCCCCAGTGTTCCCGCGGTGCTCCTCGTAACCCTGAGAGGAGGCCACCTCACCGTGGCAACGGAGGTTCTTTTCATGACGGCGAGTGGGAATCGTAACGGGATGGATCTCGAGGCCTCGACGACGCTCCCTTGCATTGTGGCTCACTTGATACACCTGGTGGTCGGAATGAGACGGTGTCCGATTCCGTGATGGTGGCCGCTACAAAGTCCTGTGTCAAGATAGCACACATGGATCTGTGTGTTTTTTGCATTTCAATATATCTTTCTATTCTTCCATGACAGTCTGAAGTGATGGATGGATAATACAGATGTCTTGCTTCTGACTCGGCATGTGTCTGGCTAACACAGTCAGTCATCAGAGGTGGAAAATGTAAACACTCCAGGAGAGACAAAACATGAAGGTTGGCTGAGGGGGATGTCTAGTGTCTGTCCAGTTTGAACACCTACATTTTGGCTCCAAGGTCTTTCTTGCCTTTGATCTCCGATGACTATAAATTTGTGCTTTTCTAGTCTCCGGACAAACGTGTGTGATGTTGTCAGTAAAAGTGGGGCATTGGTAATTTTGTCTTTTTTATTTCCCACATCACCTCTCTGTAGACTGCTAGGGACATCTTGTGGCCACAAACAGTAGTGACAAAGGGCCTTATTAGTCACACTAATATGTAAGACAACTCCTACCGGGTTTTCCTTAGCGGGTCACAATGACAAGGTACTGCTTTTAAACGAAATCCCACTCTACAGGGCTTAGCACCAGTGATCTAATACATTTCGCACTTTGATCTTACTATGACCTGCGGAAAACAAACTTTTTGCAAACATCTCTTTGTTTGCAGTGGAGTATTTATGTCGGTTGTTAATGTCTTGAGTTCGCAAATCTCCTATGACCCCTATCTCTCTTTCTCTCTTCTTCTGTAGACCTATCTGAAAGAGATCCTTCGGGGCATTGGGGTCTACAATGCAAAGGGGTCCCACAAAAGCACGTGGGAGCTGAAGCCAGAGTACCGCCACTACCGGGCGGATGAGGACGCGGTGGAGGAGGCTATGAAGACCGACTAGCCCCAAAGGACCTCCCATTACCTGGGCTGCACATCTGACTCCAACAGCACGGGTGTGGACCTTGTTTGGGTTAATTAGCCTTTACTCTATTAGGGGACTTTCACAACTGTTTAGATTGTTTATGTTCAGGTAAAACAGCACTTTCAACTTTACTGCATGGTGACACTTATTTGAAATAGATAAAAAAATAAAGACAATATTTCATGAAAATAGTTAATCTTGTCAGTGTCTCAAATAAAAAGCAAATAGCAAATAGCAATATTTTCTTAATCTTCCCTAATTTTTAAGAAAACCTTAAACACAAATCTGAATATTCAAACAATTCATATAACCCTGGACTCTTCTGGTAACAATCAAACCGTAATTTCAGATCATAATCACAGCCAGTTAAAATATAAAAATCTGAGAGCGAATAAGACTCCCCATCAGAAAATGGTGAACACAGTGCCCAGCTCAAATAATTTACAGTATATAGTAAACTCATTTTGTAAAAACAAAAGTGGAGTAGGACTCACAATTTGCAGTGAATTTACTGCATACGGTACGTGCTGAAAGTACATAATACAGTATTTGAATGTCTGTATACTCAGCCAAATTATAGTAAACTCAAAGAACATTTTCCAAGTTCCTGTCAAAGCCTAAGGAACATTGGCAATATTACAAGATCCCCTTTGAGATAAAATGCCTGATGGGTGAGAAGAGGTGTAACCTTAAATCGAGGCATGTAAGTTGGGATCTATTAAACATTAAAACTTAGTTTCAGCGGGCGGCACGGTGGTGCAGTGGTTAGCACTGTTGCCTCACAGTAAGAAGGTCCTGAGTTCGAATCCCACCTGAGGGCCTTTCTGTGTGGAATTTGCATGTTCTCCCCGTGTTAGCGTGGGTTTCCTCCGGTTTCCTCCCACATTCCAAAAACATGCAGGTAAATTGGTCACTTTAAATTGTCCGTAGGTGTGAATGTGTGTGTGAATGGTTGTCTGTCTATGTGTTAGCCCTGCGATGGATTGGCGATCTGTCCAGGGTGTACCCTGCCTCTCGCCCGAAGTCAGCTGGGATAGGCTCCAGCCCCCCCGGGACCCTGCATAGGATAAGCGGTTCTGATAATGGATGGATATTCTGTGTGCTAGTAATGTTAACAACGAGTGGTTAATGGTGGCCTTGCCGTCCATCAACTGTCCAAGTGCCAGAACAACTAATGAAAAGCACGATGCAGTTTTTTTTGTTGCCATGGCACAGTAAATGAGTACATATAAATGATGTAACCAGTTAAGCGTGAGAGTATGTGAAAACAAATGTGTTCAACACCATTAATTAGTCAACAAGCGGCCCTTCTTCCTAACAATAGCCAGGACAAGGTATTACCTGCAACTCCATGTAAAACGTAACCAACCATTGATGATGAGGTCATCTCCAGTGGCTAGATCTATGAAAAAAAGTATATAAAAAAATAGACAGTTTCATAAACAAAAATGAATTCACTTATGAGATTCAAATAGAATAAAATCAACTCGACATCCATTTGCACATCCACTAACATTAGGCACACCGACATGTAATCTAGTTGGAAAATAAAGAATGAATAATTCTTTCACACCGCAGCACTAGTTGTAAACTAATTTTAAATGTATTTTGAACATGTTTACCATTGCTGTAAGCTAATGTGAACGCGGGGGTTGGCTAAAGTTAGCTAGCAAGAAAGCCTAGCACTTAGTTCAGATACAAAAATAGCATTAACTCTCACACATAAACAAAATGTGCAAGTATGGTTTGGCAGAACAAATGTTTGGTTCCCCTCATTTTGGCATGTACTTGTGTTATGCACAGCAACATAAATGACCTTCTTGCATTAGTCTTCGGGTGAAAGAATAAATAGTCACAGAAATTCAAAAACTGTTGGAAATTCAAATTTCAAGCAAATAGGCTTGAGCCTTAAGTTATTGCAAGTGATGGCTAGCTGAGCTTCGAAGGACGCACACTTTGAGTTTGTGTGTAACGCTCCACTAAGGCTAACCCCTGAGAATGAACTCGATGCAATGACGATGTTTCGAAGTGGGCCAACGTTGCCCCAACGTAGGTGTTATCTGGGACAGTGTTTGTAGTAGATATTCAAACAAGTTCATTTAGAAGGGAAAATTCCTTTTGTTTCACCCTCGAGGTTGGTGCCCCATAGGGCCTCAGGGTGTGTGATTATGTCTCCCAGTGTTTGTGTGTCTGTAGGTGTGCATCATTATGTGTGTGTCTGCTTGTGTGTATTAGTGTGTGTGTGTGTGTGTGTGGGTGTGTGTGTGTATGTTACTGTCTCTCTGTGTGTTTGTTTGACTTGCGTGTCTCAGACAGTGATTCACTGCGTATATACTCTCAAAAATGGGGTTGAAGGAGTTTTTTTTAGAGAACAGTGTGTATGAAGGCCACCTTCAACAGATCTCTCTGAGGCGTAGAACTATAAAACTAGAACAGTCACCTTACCCCCGCCTCAGGCCCAACCACATAGGTAATAACATTATGTCTAAAGCCATATACAAAACCTTTGCTTAGACCAATGCTTTTCGGGTGCCAACAAAGGGGTTAATGGCTTGTACCATTCTTACGGATGTGTTCCATGACAATACAAAATTTCATACATACTGCCTCATACTGTAAATAATATATGTCTTTTCTAGCTGGAAGATAGTTTGTTTGGGTTCAGTCAACACCACAGTGGTGCTGGTTCTGTCTCAATACTGAACCTGTGCCTCCTGCAGCTCTACGAGGGTCAGAACCGGGAGCGATACACAGACTGCTTTCTGCAGTTCTATGTGGGTCAGAACCAGGAGCGATACACAGGCTGCTTCCTGCAGCTCTACTTGGGTCAGAACCAGCAGAGATACACAGGCTACTTCCTGCAGCGCTATGTGGGTCAGTACCAGGAGAGATGCACCAGCTGCTTCCTGCAGCTCTTTGTGGGTCAGAACCAGCAGATACACAGGCCTCTTACACTGTCCTCTCCGCTCACCTGGAGCCCACCGCCAGAATGAGCTGAATAAGACTTCTATTTCTGGGCTGGAAGGGATGAGAAACAGCTAGGAGCATCACAGAGGCCCTGTTATACACAAACACTGACACGTAGAGGCAGAGACCAGCTGCACAGAGAGAGGTGGATATCTGAGGAGGAGCAGAGGCAATAGGAGGAGGAGCAGAGGAGACATGAGGAGAAGGAGCAGAGGAAATATGAGGAGAAGGAGCAGAGGAGATAGCAGAGGAACAGCAGAGGAGAAATGAGGAGGAACAACAGAGGAGATATGGGGAGGAGGAGCAGAGAAAATATGAGGAGAAGGAGCAGAGGAAATATGAGGAGAAGGAGCAAAGGGAATATGAGGAGGAGCAGCAGAGGAGATCTTTGTCCTCACTTCTCATCCTCTCTGTTTCACCATTCCTTTTCATGTCTTCCCTCTTCTTTTTTATTGTCCTTTCTTGTCTTCCTCTCTGCCCTGTTCTACTTTGTTTATTTGCCCTTCTGTCTGTTCTCCAGACATGAGTCTGTGTTCAGTACTAACAGCAGTGACATTTACTCAAGCAATAATCGCCCCTGACAAGTCTCTCTGCCATTCGCCTGCCCCCCCCCCCCACACACACACTCAGGCACACACACACTTACAGGGTCAATGTTTGACATCCTACTCCTTTAGCTTTAGCTCAAAGACAAGCACATGCATGCACGCACACACGCACGCGCGCACACACACACACACACACACACACACACACACACACACACACACACACCAAGAGAGAGATAGTGAATGTGGGTTGTGTTACTGCTGGCTCATTGAGTCTCAGTGTTATCAGTGCTGATACGTTCCTGATGATGAGTCTATAGAGAAAGTGTGTGTGTGTGTGTGTGTGTGTGTGTGTGTGTGTGTGGCTCGCTGTGCTATCAATTGGGATCCGCTCTTGATGATGTGTGGCCATGCTGTCAACAATGACCTTTGAACTCCGGAGACAGGGAGCGCCGGCTATCTTAGTCATTCGAGCCACCATGAGAAACCTCCCATTTCATAGCCCTACTGGTTTGAGGAACTGTGTTAATTGATTCAAAAATGACTAGTACTTTTATTATTAGAAAATGACTAGTAGTGTTATTATTCTATCATTTATTTGTTCATAGATACTTTTTGCTGTTTAATAATTATTGCCACGCCGAGTGTCTTAGAATTACAGATGCATTCTATAAAATTGCTTTCAAGGCTCACACTGTTGTAATAATAATGTATATTTCACATATAGCCTTTATTTGGAAGTTTATTTATGAGATGATGATACTTTGGATATCAACAGTCCAGAAGAATTGTACATCAGATGAACATTTGAAATCAAAACATTTATATTTGACATAACTTTGCTCTGTCACCACAAAACAAACCAAGAATGCATATTTTCATGTAACAGAATTTGCAAATTGTGCGTCTGCGCATAGCTTGAATGTAGAAAGAAAATAATGCTAAATTGTACAACAACTCTAAAGCTACTGAAACAGAGAGCCATTAGGGCTACACACACTCTGTCTCTTTCTCTCTTTCTCCCTCTCACACACACACAGATGCAATGAAATGGTAATTCACCTCTCCTTGATAGCAATGGGTCTGTTTATGAGGTCATCATCATCACTGGGACTCCATGTGTTTATCACGTCATAAAAATACACATTTGGGCCAAATAAGCTTTTTTTGTTTGTTTTGTAATACCACCTTTTTATGTACCCCCGTCATTGCCCACCCAGGGAACAGTGTTCTCCGACGCTCGTGAAGATAACACAGTAGTAATGTCAGAGGGTACAGCACTGACACATTGATGTCCTGTCTCTGAGTCAAGAGTCAACAGAAACCTGCCGTCATCAGAGCAGGTTGCTAGGTGGCGTACACCTGGATTCAAACTAAAGTTGTGCGGTCGTTTAAGTGGATTTAAACTGAAGTTGTGATGCAATTTACCTGGGTTTACACTACAGGTGTGCTGTTATTCACCTGGGTTTAGTCTGAAAGTTGTGATGTCATTCGCCTGGGGTATAATTTATAGATGTGATGTAATTTGCCTGGGGTGAAATCAAATCTCAGTCTCTGTTAGTCTTTTTCAATTTTATAATCAGAACATGTCCTGAGTCAAAGAATGGTCCCCAGCTGACTCCCATGTACTCTGTACAATATGTACTTTGTACCCTGTGTGACATACCCTATACTCTTTACCCTGTGTGGTATACCTGGTACTCTGTAGCCTGTGTAATGTACCCTGTACTCTGTGTGGTATACCCTGTAGTCTTTACCCTGTGTGGTATACTCTGTACTCCGTACCCTGTGTGGTATACTCTGTAGTCTGTACCTTGTGGGGTATACTAAGTACTCTGTACCCTGTGGGGTATACCCTGTGCTTTTTACCCTGTGTGGTATACCCTGTACTCTGTACCCTGTGTGGTATACTCTGTAGTCTGTACCCTGTGGGGTATACCCAGTACTCTGTACCCTGTGGGGTATACCCTGAACTTTTTACCCTGTGTGGTATACCCTGTTCTCTGTACCCTGTGTGGTATACTCTGTGGTCTGCACCCTGTGGGGTATACCCAGTACTCTGTACCCTGTGTAGTATACTCTGTAGTTTGTACCTTGTAGGGTATAATCAGTACTTTGTACCCTGTGGGGTATACCCTGTACTTTGTACCCTGTGTGGTATACTCTGTAGTCTGTACCCTGTGGGGTATACTCTGTAGTCTGTACCCAGTGGGGTATACCCATTAGTACTCTGTGCTCTGTGCCTCCCTTCAGGCAGTAGCTGACTGGCAGTCTAATGAGCATTAGTTCCGGGTCGTACCATGTTGGGTGGACTCGGGGTTGGCCCTGTCCTGCTTTTCTGTTCTTAAATCCAGCTCATTAACATGCAGGAACCAAGATGTCTGGATTAACAGGCTCATTAGCACACAGCAGACTCTCTTCCTTCACCCCCCTCTCTCTCTCTCTCTCTCTCTCTCTCTCTCTCTCTCTCTCTCTCTCTGTCTCTCTCTCTCTCTCTCTCTGTCTCTCTCTGTCTCTCTCTCTCTCTCTCCCTATATATATATACATATATATGTATTTATATATATACGTATATATATATACATATATCTTTCTCTCTCTTTATTTCAATTTCTCTCTTGCTCTCTCTCTTGCTTGCTCGCTCTGCCCATCCTTCTCTTGCTCTCTCTCTCTTTCTTTAGTTAGTAGGGTGATTCTCTCTAAGGTGGTGAGGAATCAGTAAGGATATTTCCCTTTAAAGCAGTGAGGAGTTAGTAGGGGTTGTTCTCTCTGAAGTACTGAGGAGTTAGTAAGGATGATTATCTCTGAAGTACTGAGGAGTTAGTAGGGATGATTATCTCTGAAGTAGTTTGGAGTTAGTAGGAATGATTATCTCTAAAGTAGTTTGGAGTTAGTAGGGATGATTCTCTCTGAAGTAGTTCGGAGTTAGTAGGGATGATTCTCTCTGAATCAGTGAGGAGTTAGAGATGTGGCGATCTAGAGGTGAAGTAAAGGATCAGAGGACATCTGTGACGCAGTAAGAGACATCATCCTCTCCCCCCTCTCCCTACCTCCTCCCGCTCTCCCTCTGGGAGCAGTCTTCTCGCGGGGGACAGCAGGTGCAGGTCTGGCCTGGCTTCCAGATATAGATACATAGAGGAGGGGTGGCTCTGCGCAGAAAGGTGATTTGGTGTGTACATGAACGTGTGTGTGTGGGTTCATCTATGTGCGGATGTGTATACATGTGTGTTTGTGTGTGTGTGAGTTTACGTGTGTAAGTGTACATAGCTGTGTGGATGTGTGTGAGATTGTTTGTGTGTATGTCCGGAAGCTTTAACAAAAAAAGAGAGGCTTATTTGTTCTTCATAAATGCTTCTTTGCTTGCTTCTCTCTATTCCCCGGCTACCACAGCAGCATGTAACTTTCTTTCAGAAACTAATTTTGGTTTGTGTTTTTTCTCTCCAGTCTAGCGACTGACAGACATGCCCTTTGGTACACTCAGAAAGCATAGGCACAGGCTTTTCCATCACTAAAGTAATAACACACTTTCAATGAAGGCCATGGATCTCATTTGCCACCGAACAGCGCAGCCCAGCACAGCACAGCATCCTACAAGACAGCACGGCACTGCACAGTCCAGCCCAGCCCAGCATCCTACACCACAGCATGGCGCTACACAGTCCAGCCCAGCACAGCATCCCACAGCACAGCAGGGCACTACACAGCCCAGCACACAGAATAGCACAGTCCAGCAGAGCATTCTACATCAAAGCACAGCACTACACAGCACAGCACGGCTTCCTACAGCATAGACCAGGACAGCTAAACATAACATCCTACTGCACAGCACAGCACTGCACAGCACAGTACAATATAGCATCCTGCAGCAAAGCACGGAACAACACCACACAGCATGGGACAGCATCCAACAACATAGCCCAGCACAGCACAAAGTGGCATCCTAAAGCGCAGCACAGCATCCCACAGCCCGGCACAGCACAATGTAGCATCCAACAGCACAGCACAACACAATTCAGCACAGCATTAAACAGCAAAGCCTAGCACAGCACAACATGGCATCCTAAAGCACAGCACAGCACTACACAGTGCAGCGCACCACGCAGCGCCCTGCACAGAAGAGAAAAGGAGGGGGAGAGGGGAGCACTGCACAGCACAGCTTTACACTCTCTTCTCCTCTGCTTCGGCCATTTTTTATTTAGTCAAATTTGGACTGATTTAATTTATTCTTATTTTGACCAAACTGTCCACTTTCATTCTAATCGCATTCTAGTCCTATTATTCTGAGGAGTTGAGTAAAAATTCCAGACGTTCCCTTTTTGTTTTCTTCCTGTGGTTACAGCTGCCAGAGACGTAATAGTTGTTTACGAGTCCTTTTCTTCAGCCAGCTATTGTATTGAAAGAAAGCACTTTGTAAACCCGTGGCTGTCAGTGATGAACTACATGGCAGCAGCAGCCTGTTCATGATTGTATTATTTAAATCAAACCGCTCTTGAGAAACTCCATATAATCAGTGATCGTAACAGCATTGGATTTAATTTGATGAGTGTCACAAAGAGAACAGCTAGCTAATAGGAGCATGCTAATCACGTCAAAGGGCCATTTCTGTCTGGAGTTGATGGATTTTGCAGTCACATTTTTGTCAAAAATAGTTATTAAACAATTATTCTTCATTGGTGTTATGCAGATTTCTTTTGTCATGTAATTGTCATCGTGAAACACTTCCTCAATGAGTATTTTCATCAGTGATTGTGTTTTAATTTATGACATTAACACTGTCTCTGTCCAGCTGTGCTTTGCTGTTTACAGTGAGGATGGCTGTACCTCATTCCATAACACCTCCTCCTACCTCACTCTCAAGAGCTCTGCTCTTCTTTCTTCAGTGAGCATAGCTGCACCTCATTCCATAATACCTTCTCCTACCTCACTGTAGAACTGTGCTCTGCTGTCTGCAGTGAGGGTGGTTGGACCTCATTCTATAACGCCTCCTCCTACCTCTGTAGAGCTCCGCTCTGCTTGTCAACTCTTAATGGCTTTCTCCGATGAACCTCTCCCCTCGCAGCATGAGTGTGAGAGACTGAACGGGAGAGGGAAAGAGATGGATTGTGTGTTTGTGTAAGTGGGAGAGAAGGGGAGCGAAAGAGAGAAAGTGAGAAATGACAGAAATTGAGAGAGAGAGAGAGAGAGGGGGGGGGGGTGAGAGAAAGACACTTATTTTCTTTTGAGTCGTTTGTGTGGGGGTGTTCAATAGTTTGTTTAAGCCCACTGCGTGATGTTTTTTTTTGATGT
>JAVQJS010149625.1:0-13682 GCA_036024795.1 Galaxias rostratus | reverse complement strand
CCTTATAGCATGTGACATGCTGAAGTGTGAGCAGAGTGCATGTGACAGAGAAGGCGCGCACAACCACACACATGCACACACACACACACACACACACACACACACACACACACACGAACACACACTCCTGATGGGCAGGGACAAGTGGGGAAGAGGAGGGAGGAGAGGAGGAGAGATGGATCAAAGGTGGGGTGTGGTGGGGGTAGGGGGATGATGGAGCTGGTGGGGGCACAGCTTTGTCATGTCTGGGTGGTGTCATGGTTTGTGTGTGTAAATTTGTTGGGAAACAAACGATCCCGCCGTGTCTAGAGTGTCACCGGGTGGTCACCGAGGCCTGTGTGTGTGCGTGTCTCTGGCAGGCCGGACGGCATCGGCACCGTGACGGTGGAGGAGAAGGAGCGCTTCGAGGACATCAAGGAGCGACTGCGTGTGCTGCTGGAGAGCCAGATCACTCACTTCAGGTGGGGGCCACCCACCACGTGTCTCTGGCATCTGTCTGAACCGCCGTGTGTATGTGTGTGTGTGTCTGAGGAAATGGCCGTTCACTCATGGAAATATGTTGCGTCTCCTCGTTTGTTGTGTGTTCCTCCGTTGTGTGTTAGGTATTGTTTTCCATTCGGTCGACCAGAGGGAGCGTTGAAGGCGACTTTGTCCCTGCTGGAAAGGGTACGTCCGGTCCTTACCCACGTGAACCCCATCGCACACATTCCAATCGCTTAGGATAAAATATGGTTTCATTCATTTACTTTTTTATCCAACTAACAAACGGTGAAGGACGGCCTATTTGAACGTTCTCAGTAGGGTCAGTTCGGCACAATGTTTTGAGTCACCCTCCAATGATAAGTGGTTCTTAATGACTTGTCAGAGGGCTCAAATGTAAGGGTACGTTTTGAACCATCCAGGTGCTGATGAAGGACATCGTGACCCCAGTTCCCCAGGAGGATGTCAAGTGGGTCATCCGCAAATGTCTGGAGCAGGCGGCGCTGGTCAACTACCAGCGCCTGTCGGAGTACGCCAAAGTAGAAGGTAGGAGGCTCCGATGCACTTCCCCTGCATGTCATCACTGTGCGACATTCTAACTCCACTCTTACCTCGGTCTCCTCCTGGCCAGGACATCAGGAACACGGCAGCCATAGAGGACATCACTGCTGTGTTTGGTAGTTGTTCACGGAGGCTTGTGTTGGATCCACGTGTCACTGGATTATATGCCGTTATGTCCCTTTGGGAGTGATTGATGAAGTGTGGATGGGGTAATGATTAGAGGAATGGGCTTTTGGAACGGTTCATGGAGCTGGGAGATCAATACGTTGGGATAAACCGTCTGTTTTCAAGGGGCCTTAGAGTCTTGTCAGGGCTTTTCCAAAAGGTTTACTATTCTGGAACAAGCCCTTAGAAGGGGAGGCAGTAGGCTAGTGATAGAGTGACAGAGTCCTGCCCTGGGAGTAGAACTGCTATAATACACTGCCCCCCTCAGGCCAAGTAGTCACATCTCACTCTGACTTAACAGATCGTACAAACATGCATTAACCATGGAATGCTTCACACTGATAAGGCTCTTCCATAGACTGGATTATTTGTGAAGATTTAATGTGCTGAAAGGTCATGTCGGCAAAATGATGTCGAAACTATCAGAAACGATAGACCAAGTGGGTTTACAAACTGTATGAAATTATGACTATCAGATTCTCCATCAGCCTGAGTGAGCAGCTTGACTCTATTGTCCTGGGATTGTTAGCTTTTGTCCACCCAAGGGTGTGCACTTCCCCTGACCTCCTGGATTATTGTGTATGTACTAAGAGTAAAAATGCATTCAATTCCCTTCCAATGTGACCTGTTGACCTCTGGATGCTGCCCCCACCCCGGTCCGGTCCAGTGCTGTGTCTCTCCTCCCTCCCACGTCCTGTGGTAGTGGCTCCTAGGAGGGCCAACCTGCTCCTCGCTTCTCCTCTTAACACCTCTCTTGTTTTCCTTTCCATCACTCGGAGACAACCGCCATCTTGTCTTACCGAATGTCCCCTCCTTTATTTCTCTCTATCTCTCTCTCTCTCTCTGTCGCTGTTCTTTCATCCTTGTTTGGTGCTGCTTATCTTCCTTCCCCAGCCCCTCTCAGTTTCAGCTCTTAAAGTCAGGGTGGCCAACACACCAGGCAAGTTTGGTATATTGTGTGCCTCAGGTATTGTATAGTTGACATCTTGGACAGTGAAATAAGGCGGCTACAGCCGATGGCTAGGATTCAAAGTATTTTATATATCTGAATATAATTTGTATCCTCTTGTTTTTGGTATTATTATTATGATTATTCAAATGATGTATAGAAATTATACTTGAATTGTGCTTGAAGTATTATTTCAGTTGTGAGATTATCACATAAATGCCATAGAATATTTGCTGCAATTGTGACAGAAAATAAGTTAATCTCTGCATGTTTAAGGTTCAAGCCTATCATGTTAAATCCAAAAGGTTTTCAGTTCCAAGCTATTACACCAGTTTGACATGAGTCTTAATGTCTAGCCATCTCCAATCTACTTGCCATAGCAAACGTACCTCCCATGTAGAAATGAGGAAGGAGTTGCCTCATTCATCCTATGGCGCACCTTCAGTTTGCCAAACCCCACGCATCATTTCTGTCGGCATGGAACCTTTTCTTCGGTGACTTCCCTCCCTGCAGCCCGTCCTCCTGTGAACTCTGACCTCACTGCCCCTCTGACTCCAGCCTCTTGCATGCCCCGGTATTCCCCTCTCTCTTGTAGGGAAAAAGAGAGAAATGTATGAACATCCTGTCTTCTGCTTGGCGTCTCAAGTGATGGATTTAACCATTCGTGAGTACCTTTCTCAGCCCTTTCATTTCCTCCGTCTCTCTCTCCCTCCCTTCCTTCCTTCCTTCCTCCTAGCCTATTCCTTCCTTAGTCCCTGTTTCTCCTCTTTAACCATTTATTTTAGTCTCTTCACGCACCTTCAACCAACCTAAAGTTGAAACCTTTCTCATCTTCTTTTGCCAAGGCAACCAAAATATCGTCCTTTTTGTCTACTTTGTCTGTTTGTTATTTTAATCTGTTGCCTACGTTTGAATATTCCACCCTTTGGAGTTATATTAAATTCTTTGACAATGTGTTGAATTTCTACTTGATCGACGTGTTTGCTTTTTAACCAACCCGTTTTTGTGTTTGTTTGTCCGCGACTTGAATGCATTTTTACTTTGCTTCTGTGTGTACCCCCTCAAACCTTGTTTGGTACATGATTCCGCTATTCCATACAACTGTGGTGTAATACTCACGGTAGGTGAGCGTTGAAAGGACCCTGGTTTACGAGGAGCAATGCACTGGGGGGTTGGGGTGGGGAGTTAAAGATGTCTGGTGAGGACTGAAGTGAGATCAAATCCGATTCTGACTCTTGTCTGTTGTCTGCCTGTTGTGTTCCAAACCATCAAAGGGTTAATGTGCTTGTGTCATTCTCAAAGGGCTGTGTTTTCACATCGTAGTGTTCTGGAGTTTTAGGCTGGACCACTTTGTGTTTGTGTGTTTAACCTGTTTTCATATTGTATGCTCCTTTGCGCCTGTTCTGAAATGATTTGACCACAGTGAAAGGTGAAAGGTCAATGGAATCTCGGCAGCCTTTTCCCCAGAGATCCCCTCTCCACCTCGACGTTTATGCTCTATACTGAATTTCCACTTTTCTCTCTCTTTCTTTCTCTCTCTCTCTCGCTCTCCCTTTCTTTCACTTTCAACTCCTCCCTGCCACTTTGCCTTTCTATACCTCCTCCCTTTCCCCTTTGTTCTCCTTCTTTCATGCTCTCTTTTAGCGGAGAAAACTCAGAAAAACAATAAGGACCCAGGTGACTTTATACACGTCCGAACTAGCCTCCATTGTCATTCCCTACTAGCTTGCCCTTAACCCGACTAGACCCGTTGATCCATAACCCTCTCGCGGTCTTCCCACTCGGAACATCAGGAATAGCTCATCCACGTTGATATGGAATGTCCCGGGAACGCCGCGACAGCGTTATGCCAACCACCCCCCCTCCCCCTCCACGTAGCACCTGTAGTATGTCCTCCTCCACCCTCTGCACTGCATTCTAAAGATGGAGATGCAGATTACCCTTGACCCCCCCTCCTCTCTCCATCCAGAGTGAGTCTCAGAACCCTTTATCACATGCAGCGCCTAGTGCTCCTTGATGGCTTACCAATGGCCCACCTCTGGACACTCCTGAAGTGCTTGATCCTTGAAAGAACGTTGTACCAAAAAGGTTCAAAACCGTGCTGGCATGCGGATAGACTTTCCTTCCGTAATGAGGAAACTCCAAACGCAGAGGACGTGAGAGGACAGAGGACATTTCATGGTCGTTCAGACAAAGCCATTGGAAAGTTGCACCTTTTCTGTGATTACTCACATGTCCCAGAGCAAGCACTGCTTTGTTGCAAGGCCCTTGTGTTGATGTCAATCAGTGCCCCCATAACACTGATTCGCACAATACAACATAACAATTGCAATTAAAGCTTATCTTCCTCTGTGAATGCATGAATGAACAACACATTTTTTTAAATGGAAAAAAAGCGTTTTACCCCTACATTTAAATGCAAACAGAAACATGGCAGATTGATAGTTACATAAGTTGTCATGCAATGTACAGCAACAAACAAAGGAACGCAACTAGTATTTTCAATACTGTATGCACATAGGTCCAAGGAGAACCACATGAGAAAATATGTATAGTCAACCCAAATCCAATCAAAGCCATGTAACATGCATACGTTACCCATGTTTCATCAAGCAGAAGACAAAGTTCTCTACGGTATCCAACCAACTTGCAGTCTCCCTATGTTTGGGCAGCCTAGACATGATGTTGGTCTTTTTGAGTCAAACTTCCCCTCCGTACCAAACTGTCCCCCGGGCGGCCGCGTCCCAACCCCGAGGAAAGGGTGCGTTCCCCACAATGCCTCGCTCTCCCCACCACCGGGCTGTAAGTGCTGTGTCAGTGTGTGAGCGTCACAGAGCTCTGGCTCTCCACGCGGCCAATTAGTCCCCTGCCTCTCAGCTCGCTCCGTGCCACAAAGCCCGGTGTGTGGGTCGGACAAAGAGCCCAACGGGTCGGCAACGAACAGGTCTTTACCTCATTCTGGCCTTTTTCCCTTCAGGGACAATGGTAGGACTGTCAGTGTGCCTTCAAGACCATCCGCCGAGGGCAAACAGTCGATGTAGCTGCGTCAGCAGAATGAGAACCAGTGAAATCAGTTCGTTTGACGGTTTCAAAAAGTTATTCATTTCACAAACAGAGGGCTATTTACTGTAAATTATGTTCAAATAATGTAATGTCAAATAACATTATGGCATGCTAGTTAGTGCATAGCATCCATGGAAGGAAACGCTTTCTTGGGTTTTTTGTGGGTGAGTGTTGTCATCATATTGGTCCCACAAAACGTTGGTTGTGTTGTGTCCAATCCCATTATTACATGTCCAGCCTCATACGAGTAGACACATTAAATATTGTTTGTGAGTTTAATATGGTGTGGTGTGGCTATACTACCAAGAGGTATCCAAGTGAGCCTGTGTGGAATACTGGCACGCTCCATAAAGTTTGTCCCATGTTCAAACTGTAAACACTAATTAATGCACAACATTCTGTACATCTTGCATGATGGCTTTGGAACACGTTTGCTGTTTTCTTCCTCTTTATGATTTGAATCATTATGCTCATATTTTCTCCTCATAGCGTAGCTTCTCTGATGTTAGAATTTTAAAGAAAGTCTATTAATTTCTTCTTTAAATGTACGGTTTCCGAAATAATAGTTGAATGGTGTATTTACTTTCTTGATCCTCAAGCTTGATTTAAAGGAGACTATATAAAGTATTTGAATGGCTAATTGTAATGATAGTTTAACAATAGACAAAGGCAACCGAAGTGTTTTTTATGGCTCTGTAATACCGGGTGAAATATATTTTTAGCATCTAGTTGAATAGAGTGATGTGAGGGAAGTTTACCCACAAAGAAAGATGCTTTTGACCTTTGAACCTTTTACTCCAGAGAATGTAGGCCGCTTAGTCACCCCTGCCAAAAAATTGGAGGATAATATTCGCCTGGCTGAGCTGGTCATTGAGGTCCTCCAACAGAATGAAGAGCACCATGCAGAGGTGAGTACTGTTCTAATGCATACTCACGTACCCCTATACACATCCACAAGTTCTGAACAGTCAGCTTAATCAAACACCAACACACACAATGTTTGCCACATGCAGCGTAAAGTATGCGCTCGTGTATTCCGTATACACTGGATGTACACGTTCATGTGTGTCCGTATTCACATGCATAACAATTATATGCATGTTAAGTGCAAGTCAGTTGCTACAGTATTAATGCCCTCTTTCATTTCAAGTGCATGTCTGTCAGCCAATGTGCTGACGTACACGGTCTAGGACCAAGGTGTGCGTTCAAGGGTTGAAAGCGTTTGCTAAGGTTCCCTTACACACATGGAATGGTCACTCAGAAGCATTCAATATCCCATGCACCTGTTTGAATCAATGCCAAGTATCGCTTAATACTTACTTACTATCGCTGACCGCATTGTGAGTACTTGATCTATTATTATGTAACAGCTGATCAAAAACGGCACTATTCTCCTTAGATTAATCATGTGTTGTGGGAACACTTTGGAAACTTTATTCAGTAGTGTAAGCATGTATACATCCTGTACATTTTCAAGTGTACGTTCCAAATCAAGAACTACTAATAGTGGGCAAGTCAAACCTAATCAGTGTAATGTGTACACAGTGGGAGCTCTAAAACTAAGCAGTGAAGACAACTGAGCTGTGTTGTGTTTAAAAACAGTTTGAATAGAAGCAAATGTTAGCTTTTGTTTGTCTGATTAATCATCAATTGTTAGACATACATTATCTGTATGATATCAAATATTTGGACACATTTTCCCAATTCAAGGAAACTACAGTGCACTGTATCAAACATTTTTTCTGAGTGCTTGTCATTGGTTTGGTAGAATTTTTCAATAACCTTAAACATTTTTTGGGGTAGCATAAATTATTGATCACAACCATCAGCCATTATCAGCCTGGGCTTCTTTAGCATTAAAAAAAAACTCACCAGCACATTCAGAAAAGACCCCTTTCAAATGTACGATAACTGAGATGCTTTACCCCCGATTTGCAGATGATCCCAGATTTCAGAGAGCAGTGAGAGAATGAAAAAGGACGTCAAAATGAGCTGCAGTAAACTGCTGCCAATGTTTGGTAATATTGAGCTGAGAAAATTACACTCTATGTGTAAAAATCTATAATTTGCCAGTTGAGCGTTCCTGTAAGGCTGAATTTATTGACCAACAGGGTTATTATTTAGATAGATGCATTTCTTCAAGACCCCCAAAAAAGGAAGCTTAGCAGAGATAAAGGCCTTTTAGATATTATTTTTCATACTTTGTGCTCCAGTTCTAAACAGGCAAATACAGTGACATGATAAACACCTGGTTGCATTCGTTAAAGGGATACTATGTTAAGACGGTTCATTTTAAGGGATAAGGAGGTTGATAAGAATCTGTGTCGTCAATGAGATGCCAGAGAGAAATGATACGTGTTGAAGTGAGTAGAAATGCAGAATCTGTTATGATAGGGACGCAGATGAGGCTGTTGTTGATGTACACTGCAATTACAGAAGGGGATATCTTCAGGTAGCTGGTGCTGGGTTAAGGCTAATGTAATAATCCGTTGTCTCCAGCGTTTAATGAGAGAATGATATCGGAGCACTGCCAATGATATCAGAGCACTGCCGTCATTTGGAAGGTTAACTTCATGATCTTATGCAATGAAACGTCCATATATCTATCATAACACTCATCAAGCCAATCAACAGTGCAAAGTACATTAAAATGATCTTGTGTAAGTTTTCAAATCCAGAAAATATGTTGCTAACCAGTATGCCGATAAACTGTACATATACGTGTGCTAATGTCAGAGTGGGTCAAAGAATGTTCAGGATTTCTCAATACAGCGGTGGCTACACCGAAGAAAAGACTTGGAATAAAATTGTCATTTGTAATTACTCTCAAACTTTTATCTCAACTGACAATTTGAATAGAGTTTGTTAATACAGACTCGATAACAATAAATCTGGAGATACGATTGTTTACTAAAAAAACTGAAAAAGCGTAAAAACAGGTTTGCCCTGTCTACTAAAGAAACAGTTCTTTCTTTCTGTGTGGAACTCTCTTGTGGGGTGACTCCTGGGCTTCCTGGCAACTGACACCCTCAGTGGAAATGACCGCAGCGGTGGATTGCCCCAGGCTGGATGTCGTCACCCTTACAACCTCTTGCATAAAGGGCTTTCCTGTGATGTGATATCCTAACAGTTTCTCCTTTCTCCTTAACGGGGGATGTCTGTAACCGTTGGTGGACCCCCAAATAACTGCGGATGAGAGTTGTTGATCTGAATCCGTTTCAGAGCCACCTCTTTTTTTTCAGTGGAACTGTTTATAGCCGTATCTCTTAGTTTGGTTAAAAAAACTTACCGTATTTAATAGATAAAAGGCACTCTAACGAGGCCTGAGCCATGTTCTTAGTTCTGTTTGTGGAATGCATGGACCCTTTTTTGCACTCCTTTTTCAAATGAAACTGAAGACCTATTTTTCTTGGATTTGGTTTTCATGTTCTCATGAAAGGTGCCATTTTATCCATTTGCTTGAATAATTCTTTTTCCAGCCATTACAGCGCTTATAGGTACCACGATACGAGAAGGCGTCCCCACATGGACTGGGGCCGCAAACCAAAGTTGATTACCTTTCCTTTCTTTTTCCCCGCTGTTTTTTGGTTTCATTTTGTTTACGGGGGAAATTCCACCAGGGCAAAGAGGTATGTGACTTCTAATCATGGCACATGCCCTCTGTGCATGTACCATGGGATGTCTACTGCCGTAGGACATCTCCACCACTCCGAATCTCTTTTGGACTTAACACGGAAATGAGCCTGTTCCTTTTAGTTTGACCCCATCACCCATCTCCCTGTAACACGACCCTGAACCCCTCCCTCTCTTTTAACCCGTACGCCTGTATTCAGACATCAGTTTGATCAGTCCATCTAATGTATTGTAGCCAACCTTTCCCCCTATGTATACTAGACTAGTGTCTGTGATTGGCAGTCCCTGCCGAGGATTTGTGTTTGGGAAAGATTCACAGAGGTAAGGAAAGGTGGCTGAGGTCACCTACCCAAACAAAGTCCTTCTCCATTGTCTCACCAACATGGTGCCACACAATGGAGAAAAAAAGACCACGTCTTTTCATTGAGGGTAAAAAGAGCTTGCTTTTTTTGTGGAGAAAAGAAAGAAAAATACAATGCATACATTTACTCTCATAAAAAGTAGACCATTATAACCAGCAATGGACATACTGTTAGCCTTACTACCTTTAACGGCCATTTATTAGAAATAACTGAACCAAATCACAAATACGATGGTGCGTTGCCGCTTTTCAACGTTCCACACTGTGCATCCAAAATGTACGGCCGTTTTGAAAATCGGAGCTCTGAGGGCCCGTAATGAGCGCATCGTTATTCAAGGTCACTATCTCCGTACCCTCTGCCTCCTCCAAGCCTGTTGCTGGTTATTGCTGGCGCTACTTGCCAACTCTGCTCATGCCTACAAACCCATGGTACAGTGAGACCCCTTAAAGCGCATGCCCCCCCCCCCCTCTCGCCCCATGGGAACATTCACATCACGCCCACGGCAGGGCCGATGTGACTGGCTCAGCACCATGGGGTCCTTCAGGGGCCCTTCCCAGAAGGCCCTGGTAAGAGCGGAGGAGCATGGGAGAGCGATTTGTTGACCTGCATGACAATATCTTGTTTCTCCAACAGTCACTCCACTGAATCTGTCCTCCCAGGGGGTGTGCGGGTGGGTTGGTGGGGGTGAGGGAGGGGGGACTTGGCTCGACTGAGTCTCCGTACTGTCGACTTTGTTAAGGAGCGTATGTGTTAAAGTAGCTCTGCACCACACTTGTCGGGGCGCCGTCGGCTCCTCGGTGAGCTAACAGGGCAAACACGGCAGGTTGCTTCGTGCCGGAGCGCAGTGTTTCTCTCCAAGCTGTGAAGTGTCCCCTCTGGAGATCTCCGTGTGAAGTCTCCTAGGTGACAACTTGACTTTTATTGTGAAAAGAAAAAAAAACAAAATAAGCTCAACGAGAGAAGGAGTCTTGTTATAGATCTGTGGAGTAACAAGCACTCATCCCTGTAGAGAATGAAACAGTTGGAGGTGCTTGCTGTGAGAACTCACAGTGTCACTTTCCTCCATGTCTCCTTGCTCAAACAATCGCTCCTTCTTACATATTACATACCTTCCTCCACCCTCCTCCCCCCATAGTTTTCCTTTACCATTGGTTTTCCCTTCCTTGAACACTTCAATTATTATACTCTTTATTCTCTCTCTCTCTCTCTCTCTCTCTCTCTCTCTCTCTCTCTCCCTCTCTCTCTCTCTCTCTCTCTCTCTCACTCTCTCGCCCCTGGTCCCTGACTTGTCCCCGGTGTCCGCAGGCCTTTGCGTGGTGGTCCGACCTGATGGTGGAACATGCCGAGACCTTCCTGTCTCTCTACGCTGTGGACATGGACGCGGCCCTGGAGGTCCAGCCCCCTGACAGCTGGGATAGCTTCCCGCTCTTCCAGCTTCTCAACGACTTCCTCCGCGTCGACTGTGAGTGACCGGGAGGTGGTTACGGGGGAGAATACATGAGACATTAAAAAGGGTCTTCCTGAAGGCGGAATACGATCTGTTGCGAATCGATGGTCTTGACTCAAGGGTAGTGGTCTGGTAGAGGCTAGAGTGATGATTCCGAGGCCGAATGCCACTAATATATTGGCATTTACAGCCATCCCAACACATCCCTAAGTCCTACGCACAGCCTTTCCTCCACTCTGCAAACCCGAGCGCCCGGCGGAAATGTGAACGTGACTGGATCACTCACATTTACAAAGGTCTCTCCGTTCGTTTGAATGAATTGAGAAAACCATGCAGGCTTTCTCTCCACAGCGTGTGTCGAGCTAGCGGTTTAACTCTCGTCTGTTAAAAGGCCAAGGAGCAAGCGGTTCCAAAGTCAAAGGACAATGGAGGGAATTGAGGGAATGGATTGGGGGGGACTCTAACGCCATATAACTTGCTGGTTCTGCTCCAGAATGGTTGCTGTGGGCTAGTCATTTCTTTAATGAACAACGGCTGACGGTTGAAGCTCTTAGGAGCTGTCCATGGTCCTGAAAATGAAACACTTACCGTTGGTTGCCAGCGAACTGCTAAAGAACCGCGCTAATTGTCCAGGGGGGGGGGGGGACGCTTTTCTTCTTGCCTGTCACTCAGAAGTCTAGGAGAATGGACTGTGTGGTCTGCTCATTCAGCAGCTAAATTGAGCCAGACTGAAAATAGCTGGTTCTGCTCATTTGTTAGTGGCATCAAATTGGCCATCTTGTATAGCTATTGTGTGCGATGAAAGAGACTGGTTACTGGGTGCATAGCAATGGGCATAGCTACAACAGCTACTAGAAAAGAGAGCGGGGATAATTCATGGTTTTGTTAACTGAAGGATTTAAGTGATTATGAAGAGCCAGTCATGGCTTGGTTTATCCCTCAGACTTTGTTGGTTTGTATCCAATGGTTTTGTTACTGAAGAAACTACGATGTAAACATGCATAGTAACCAGGGACGGTCATAGAAAGACAAACACAAAAATAAATATTGCTTTCAGCTGATCTCTCAGTTATTGTTTTTATTTATGAACTAGCGTCTGCAGTGTGAAACATTTTGACCGTTCAAAAGACTGACACATTTTAAGCAGCTACTAATCAACTGCGGTCAACTGCACAAACACAACAGTATGCAACCTATAGCTAGCCAATGGACTACATGATAACAACACACAAAGGCCAATAACCACATCATGTTCTCAGAAGGTCATCTATTTCGTCGCCCTGTAGTGGTTAGCCTATGTGGCAGGAAATAGCCCTAGCACCAGACAGGCGCCAAAGTCGGACGCCATTCGAGCATTTAATGAGGTCTAAAACGGGGGTGCCTGGAATAGGGGTGAGCCCTGCGTCCACACTCCTGGACAAACACATCCAAGTGTACAGCAGCCGCTCAAGTGGCTAATTAGATAGCAGCAATCCGGGAACAAAACAAACATTGCACCTACTGTGTGTCATCGACCTTGACTCTCTTATGTGCACACGCATGCACACACACACACACAGACACACACACGCAACAAACAAACACACTTGTGTGAACACACACTCACACACAAGTACACACATGCTCAGAGGGGGATAGAAAAAAAGGGAAAGAGAAAGAGAGAAAAGAGAGAGAATGCTCAAAGGGAGAGAGAGAAAAAACAGATACACTGTGTGGTGCCGTGAGGCATGGTATTAGCACACACTGGCCCTCCCTTTTATCTCCTGTGGTCTCTGTTAGCGATGCCTTTTTACCAGTTGGAGATTCAACATTTGTGTGACAGGGGGTTGTGTGTCAACAATAGAAGAAGGTGAATAGCATAAAATAGCACCTAATTTCTCTCAAAAAAGATGAATCTATAGAACTCTTACTGGGACGTTTTTTGATAATGAAGACCACATAGGTTGCTGCTGTTATGCTTGTGATTATGTATATTCAGAAAACCAGTTTATTTAGTCAGCCATCCTTTTGTCCACATCAGTTATTCATCTATTAACATGGAAAGTGTCTATGGGTGTTTTGAAAAGCGCGTACATTTTTTTAATTATCATTATTCCGGTTGTAGATATTGTTTTTGATTGTCATCCAAAAAAATGAAATAAATCAGATCTGCTATTTCTTTTGTTTTACTTCCAGTGTTTCTTTCATATCCTCTATTAGACAACCTGTGCAACGGGAAGTTCCACAAACACCTGCAGGACCTCTACGCCCCCCTGGTGGTGAGATACGTGGACCTCATGGAGTCCTCCATTGCTCAGTCCATCCACAGGGGCTTCGAGAGAGAGTCCTGGGAGCCCGTCAAGTAAGGAAACCTTTTTTTCATCGCATTCCTCCTTTTCCAATAGGAGAAGTTAAATGAGAGGAGTTGCTAATTGATCAAAAATGTTTATTCCTCTTGCAGGTTAGTTGAAGTCTGACTATTAAGAAGTTTTATTTTAACACTTGATTGATATTTACTGCTGTGTTAAGGTTTTATGGTGGCAATGATATATATATATATATATTACTATACCGTCACCTGCAATCCCAGAAAAATCCTGTAGAACAATGAGCACATGTCCAGGTCATCCCTCTATAGACCTGTGGTTCCTGTGGCGGGTACCAAGCCAGTAGTATAGAGTTGTGACGATGACACATGATGGAATGGAATCATTTCTCTGGCTGTGACATGTTAACGTCTGACCTCACTGTTGGGCCTCCTGGAGATTTTGAGGGTTCTATAAAGAACCAGGGAGGTAGTCCCTCAATAACATGTCTCCTCTCACCCACACTCCTCTGAACAATTCTATCATAACACATACTATATATTGTAAGACAATGTTCTGTGTGAATTTAGAAGTATAAATTTCATGCGTAATTTGCTCTGGTTTGTTTTGTCGAAATCTGATTTCCTTCAAGCACACTGTATTAGCCTGCTGTGCTGTCAAATCTCCGCTAAGACACATTTTCTTTGTTTGTTTAAAGATTTATTTGATTTTGCTAA
>JAVQJS010149624.1:0-11726 GCA_036024795.1 Galaxias rostratus | reverse complement strand
GAGAGAGAGCGCGAGAGAGAGAGAGAGAGAGTGGTAGATATAGAGAGAGAGCGAGAGAGCAAGACAGAGAGAGAGTGAGAGATAGAGAGAGAGGTAGACAGAGAGAGAGAGAGAGAGAGAGAGAGAGAGAGAGACAGAGGGGAAGGACGCTAGAGGGGCGACAGGCAGAGTTATGCTGTGAGGTCATAAAGCCATAACTGCCACGGCTTAATGTACAGTGCCACCGTTACGCTGACACAGCGAGGATGACGGCCTGGCACGTGTCCCGACGATGCCGTGGCAACGTGCAGTCGAGCCGGAGAGCGTGCCCGCTTCCGCGGGCAACGCGTTCCGGAGGAAGTCGTCGGCACGGAAAATCCTAGCGACGAAGGCTCTTTCAACGGTAGTCGGCCCACTTTCCCACTTTTTTTTTGTTTGTTTGTTTTCCTCCAGTTGTGTTTTTGCATAAAATAGTAAGCAAGAAGGCTCAGAATTTTTAAGTCCGCACAAAAAATAACGGTGAAAAGATTATGCCGCGTTAAATTCTTGATATCACCATACTGACAGTCTCATATTCAAACCACTTTCTGCTTGACTTGGTACTGGCATTGCTCTCTTAGTAGCAAACAATCCACTGATAGGAAGAAATGCCTAAGCAGCACTATCTATTCCCAGCTCTATTGTCGACAGGCTGGGAAATACAATGTGTGGGGAATAAGCTGACCGTCTCGGAGCGCTCGCCGGCCACCTCTCTTAGTTGGCTTGGGGCTTAGAGCACTGGCGAATGTGTGAAAGCAGTGTTTTTGTGTTGTGTGTGTGTGTGTGTGTATGTGTGTGTGTGTGTGTGTGTGTGTGTGTGTGTGTGTGTGTGTGTGTGTGTGTGTGCGTGGATGTGTGCGCGGGTGTGTAACGTCCTCCTCAGCAGATCATTTCAAGTGTTAACAAAAGAGAAGCTGTTATCTTTGAATGCTCCTGGTACCAAGGCTTGGCTGGGTAGCAATCAAATTCGCCATGGAGACACCGGTGGCCCCGAGACTCCCCCCCCCCCCCCCCTCTCTCCCGCCTCCCTTTTCTCTTCCCCTTCTTTTCAGCGTGGCGTCGGGATTACGGGCCCGGAACGCTCCCGCCGCTCACACCCATTGACAGTGGCTAATGTGATTTTGGTAAAACGAAGGCAGAGCCATGTTCCCTCTCCCTCGCGCTGCCTTTCTGTGTGCCTGCCTACCTGCCTGTCTGCCTGCCTGTCTGCCTGTCTGCCTCTCTGTCTGTCTGTCTGCCTCCATGTGTGTTTCTCGTCGCTGTTGTCTCTGTTCAACGCGCCGGCTCCTTCTCCTCAGACGCCATTGGAAAAAGGCTGCGCTGTTCGGTTGTGTGAGCACCGATACCCCTGGACGGGCGGCACCGTGGAGCCCTGAGCGGTGGGTGTGTGTGTGTGTTAGTGTGTGTGTGCGTGCGTGTTGTGTGTTTTGTGTGTGTGTGTGGGGGGGGCGGGGGCGGGGGTGTTGGTATCACCTGGTAACAGCGTGCACCTCACAGAGTGTTGCCGTCTGGGATTTTTCACCATAGCTCTCACTTTTCCTCCCGGCATATCCTGGTGTTTCTCCTCCGCTCCTGTCACGCGCGCGTCTGCGTCGGCGGGCTAACAGCGGCCGGCTGCCTCCCACGCGCGGTGCGGTCGTGTGCACGTGTGTTCGCTTTGTATTCAGTCGAGGCTCCGGGCCGTCGTTAAAATCGGCGCCTTCGTTCCGGCGACAGTGTCTCCCTGCGGCTATCGGGGGTGTGATGGACCAATCGGGGAAATGCTTCGACGGCAGGGACGGAAGGGGGAGGTCTGGAGCTCGGCGCCATTTTTATTTTCTCTTCAGGGCTCCATCAAAACCAATTTCTGCATCGTGTCATTTCTGAACAGACAGAGCGGTCGTATTGTTTTTCCCCGCCGCCCTCCAAAAAAATCTGTGTCTTACTGTGTCATCCATCCCTCCCTTCCAGTAACTAAAAGGAGAACCCAAAAAAATGAGTGTCTTATGAGAATGTTTGGGCTACGAGGAGGACCAATCATCCATGTGAACAGGGGACTGAAGTGACAGCGTCCTGCCTGAGGTCCGGGGCGCGAACCTGGGCCACGTTGCCCCCGAGTCAGGGGCTGGGGCACCGGGAGCGGCTCCCGGCGTTCCTGCTCCCTCACACCCAGCCTCGTGCTCTGCTCAAGGGCCCGCCCTTGCCCTCGGCGCGGCGACACCTCCAGCGAGCGGTGACCCGGCTTGTAATGTGGACAGCAGCAGGTGCCGGCTGAGGGAGGGGGGGGGGTGACCGAACGGGAGAGGGGAGGGAAGGAGGTTACAGGGGGGGGGGGGCGTGGTGGAGGTTGTTTTTACAAATGCGCTCGGCAGGGGAGGGGGGGTCGGGGGTAACCTCTGGAGCAGGCAGGGTACAGGAAGGTGAAACGCAGGGGCGATGCCCCGGCTGTGTGGACCCATTAGGCCCAGATGCTGTGAAAGGAGGTCAGGGGTCAAGGGAGGATTTGTGGCAAGGGCCCGGCCCCCCCATCCCTGACATCTGTTGCCACTGCCGAGGTGAGCACCGGGATTACGGCTGGGCTCGTCTTTCTGTGATTAAAAGTCAAAATAAATAAATAAAGAACAGATTGAGCACACGGTCACCTTAGGCTCCCCATGTAAAGCCGTGCGGTTGGAACGGACGCCGTCTGAAGGATGTGTGTTGGTTTACGTGCGGATTGTGTGAGGAGGAATGTCAGACTTATCCCGCTCGGAATTCCGATTGGAGCGTTTTACACTCGCGTGCTGCTGCCCCAGAATCAACGGAGAGCACGCCCAACAGCCGGACGTTATTGTTGCTGTTGTTGTCGTTGCTATTGTTGTTGATGTTGCTGTAGTTGAGAAAGAGAAATCTGACCAAACACGTACAAAGCAATGGTTTCTTTTCTTTTATTTTTTTTTTTTTTACATCTTGACGGTTGGATGTTTGTAGAGCCAGGCTGCCACGCACACACCACGGACACAGGTACCGGTAGACGTGGCTCTGCCCGTACGGAGCCGCACGACCTCGTCTGTGGCCTCTGTCTTTTCCGATGCTCAACGTGCCGCACGGTTTTAGTCCCGCACGGCTGAGCCCCTCTTTAAACGACGCGATCGCCATCTCAAAACGGCCCCCTCTTTCCCGAGCGCGTGGCTGTGAATGCATCTCAAAACGGCCCCCATCTGGAGGCTCACGCACCGCTCGCCGCGCGACGGAGGGACATTTCAGGGCTGACATTGTAGTGGACCCCCTGCTTCTCCTGGCCATAGCACACCTCATAGGGGAGATTGCGTTTTTTTATTTACATTTTTTTGTATTGAAGTTTGCTATTAATGATAAGTTAAGGCTTTGGTTTGGCAAAAATAAAATCGCAATTGGGTTTCAATCTAAATTCCGTGCTCGGGCCAACCCTGACATACCCTCCCCCACCCCACCTCGACCTGTGTTATGATTAATTTTGATCACCTTTTTCTTTAACCAAAATATACATCATTTTTTTTTGTATACATATTTAATCGCATATACTGTCTTTTTTCTTTTTTTTAAACCTCTATTTTTTTGGAAACATTTTGCATGGAATGTGTTGCGTTCCATAACCTGAGTGGTAAGACGTTGGTATCTATCCTCTTGTAGGTGCAGTGTCGGCCGCTGACCAAGAGATGGGGGATGAACAAAAAAGACTGCCTTAAGACAAAACAAAAGACAGAGCATCTATCCCTTTTTTTTTGTCTTTTTTTTTTTTAAAATTTTTCCATACATACACACACAGAAAAAAAAAGATCGTATACAATCCCATTTTTTTCCTTCGCTGCAATTCAAAAGGAACGCCTCCCTGCCCTTTGACCTGTCGGTTGTGAGCAGCTTCTTTTTTTTTTTTTTTTTGCTCTTCGTCTTATCGTACACGTGGTGCAAGTTTCCATTGCGGAGTTGGGAAATAAAGAAAATGAGTATTTTTATGGCCGTCGGCATCAATGACTGTCGGTGAAAAAGCTATCCAAACAGTTTCTTTTTTTCTAAGACGATACAGACAACTCGGTGGCGTTCCTCCGGGCTTTCCTTCTCCTCGTTTTGATATATCTTAGGAGGGGTACTATGGATATTGCAGCCTTCTTTATGTGGATAAAATCAATACTTTGTGGATCCATTTTGAAATGATGGGATTCTGAGGCAGCAGCATGTTTTTCATTGCGCTTGGTTTTAAACCATTTTTTCCCCAACCGTCTTGCGCTCTGAGCTACAGTTCCAATGTGCGTTCCTAGGGGTCAATTTTTGCAGACGGACTATACCCTAGGCTACACTCCCTCCGGCAGCAAACCCCTTCCCGCTCATCCAAGCATTTCTCACAAATGCCTAATTCTACGTTCTCGTGGAAGCAATGTATTGAACAGGGTGTGGGGGAAAGGGCGTTCCCTAGATCTACCATATCAAATCCCTTCCACTCGCTCCCAAAGTGCTCCACTATTCCCCACGGGGAAAAACGGTGAGGGATCTGGGTTTGGAGACTCAGCCCCCCTATCCCTCCTATAAGACTTTCCCTAGCATGTTGTAACCAAACCGCACCCTAACCCCAACTTTTCTTCTATCTATCCCTCCTTCCGATAAGACTCCCCCGTGAAAAGCAAAGTGAGGAAAGATTTTCTCCTCCTTTTCCTTTTTCGTTATTGAGAGGCTGCCCGTGCCTGAGACGTTGGCGGGCTTTGTCGGGACGGGCGTCCGCTGCTCCGGAGAGAGCGCGGCTCACTGCCGGGGTCGCCGGAAAGGCGGGAATCCATTAGGCGGTCCTCCCTGAGGCGGGCTCCTGGCTTTGGTGCGCATCCCGTTGCCACCCGCCTCTTCAGCCCCGCCGAAACACCAGACAGTCCCGTGTTACCGTAGTAACGAGGAGGTCGCCGCCGAAGCCCGGCCCAGCGTCCCATCGTGCTCTCCCCGTGCCCAGATTTTGTAATTATGTAAACAGTGTAAAGACTATTTATCATCACGTGTACGTTATGTGGGTGGAACATGGTATAACGATGTAAAAGACAAGCCTAATGTTTTAGCTAGTGAGCCGACCCTTCTTATTTTTTATCCGAGGAACAATATGGCGGCCACTCCGTGGGGGGCGCCGCCGCCCCCTGTAACTGTATGCTAGTGCTAGAGCGTGGCCAGGAAGTGCAGTGTACCTGTGAATGTACTTTGTATTCAGAGATTTTATCATAATAAAGAAAGCTTCAAACGCTGAACCGTTTTTTTCTCTCTTTTTCTTTCGTCCCTCCCCTTCCGCGGAGACGGGGAACGTAGCTCTTTCCGTCGCCCCGTGCGCTCAGGACGACAAGGGAAACAGTCCCGGTTAGAATCAAGCCCGTCGGGGAACGTTAGCCGCGGCACGCCGCGCCCGTCGCCGCGGAGCGGGTCGTGGTGTGATCGGTGGACGGGAACCGCCTCAGAGCCGAACGCCAGGACAGGTGGAGCTCCGCCGCGTCGCCACGCGCTCCGACGACGTCACGTCTCACCTTCGCTGGTCTCCGCCGCGTAATTGTACACTCTCTCTCTTATTTGAAGTCGGGGGCTTCCATCGGTTCTGACTGTAATCCTAGTGGTTGGCTCTCTCTGCAATATGTCGAAAAAAAAAACCTTTCCCTTTATCCTCTCAAAGCAACTTTTCGGAAGGGTCAAAGAAAAGGGAACGCGGCGTTCCGGAGTCGAGTCTCCGATATTTCCTCCCGCTTTGCGAGATACGTTTCATCCCAGTTCGCCGTACCATGAATCTTTAAAAGCTCATTACCGCTTTGCACAGGTGCAGATCCACTTTTCGGGGAAATAGTTTATTTGTGGAGCGTGCCTTCATCTCCGGGCTCCCCTCACACGGCGCCGCGTCTTGGCAGACCTCAATCAACATCTACAGTAGAGTTTATGATGGCTGCGTGTGCTCAGTCAGGTGTGCCCGTGTCGGGAGGTAATTTTCTCCCTCGCCGCAGTCCCAGCGGTGGGGCTCCGCTCCCCGACTCTGCCAGGGCTTTGGGAGGAAGAGAAGGGCGGGGGGGGTGTAAGTCAGACATTTGCATATAGGCTCACAAAATGAACGAGGCGTTTCTATTCTGTCGATGGGGTGTGGGTGTGTGTGGGGGGGGTACCGGGCTACATGCAATTAGTCCCCGCGCCCCGGCGCATTTTTTGTTCACCCCGCATTACGTGTAGCCCCGAGATAATCAGCGTAGTGAATGGACGCGTGTGTTCTGCTGCGCGGCTGGACGGGAGGATCGGGTTCAGATGAGACGGGGGACCGGGCACTCTCACGCACTCCCACTTCGACCGTGCCCAGGTGATGGCCGGAGGAGAACGGCTGCCTCCCCTTTCTGCTTCACACACACACACACAGGGACATGCACACACACACACACTTACACACACACACACACAGACACACACACAAAGGGACACGCACACACACACTTCCTTTGACACGGTGCTCCTGTATGTCGGCGATGTGGGTAAATAAAAATAATGAATGTGTGTGTTTGTGTGGTGGGTGTGAGGGTACGTCTGTGCATGCACAAGTGTGTGTGTGTGTGTGTCTGTGTGTGTGTGTGTGTGTGTTTGTGTGTGTAAGCGACACACGTTTGATGTCTAACTCTGGTGCTATGTCTTAATTAAATCTCCTCTCTGAGCTTAATTATTGTCATGATAAACAACACAGTAGGAAAACGTCTACATCTCATTCGCTGGTTATCGCAGTCCTCTGTGAATGTGCTGGTGCGTGCACACACACACACACACACACACAAATACACACACGTACACACACACACACACCCACAAAGGAACTGGAGTGCTCAGAGAAATGGGTTTGTGGGTGTTAATAAAAAACCATGGCCAGAATCCCCAAATCCCACTGCTAATCAGTTACCTCCTCCCTAGACTGGGACCTTTTGTTTGTGTGTGTGTGTGTGTGCATGTGTGTGTGTGTGTGTGTGCATGTTGTGTATTTGCGTACGTGTGTGTGCGTGCTTTCGCGTGTGTGTGTGGGCGCACGCATCACCATGCATTGCGGCCGCCATGCTCTCCCGGCGTCTGTGTAGGCGCGACCTCAGCTGTGCGTTCCTCCCTTTTTCCTGGATTCCCTCTTCCTCGTCGAGCCGCTCCCCCGGCTGGCGTCTCCCTTCCCCGCGTCGTCCTGCGGAGGAGAGAGGAGCCTTCGCGGCCACGACAGCCGTTCCCGTCTCGGTCGGCTTCGGAAAGCCCACGTCCGACGTCTCCCAGTTTGTCGGGATTCTCGGCGCACAAAAGGAGAGCGTTGAGAACAGATCCCCCAAAATCTTTTGGAAAACAACAGTTTCTTCCTTCCGCACAGGCCCTGGATATAGAGCCTCCAGTGTGCACGGTCTCCCACTACCTCTGGCACCAAACACACGCACAGCTCCGAACAGCAAACGGCAACTTGGCCATGTATATGTGTGTGTGTGTGTGTGTGTGTGTGTGTGTGTGTGTGTGTGTGTGTGTGTGTGTGTGTGTGTGTGTGTGTGTGTGTGTGTGTGTGTGTGTGTTTTGTGCGTGTGTGTTTTCTTCCAGTAATCTGAATTCCATCCTTATAAACACACTCACCACCCCCCCACAAGAGGCAGCTGAAGCCCTTCAGAGAACCAGGCCAGTCTCTTGGCACAGACACCCTACACTCCCCTTGTTTCTCTTCTTTCTCTCTTTCTCCCCGGTTTTCCTCTTTCTACCCCCGGCCCGAGTTGCCTTCCTCCTCCGTCTCTCCCCTCCCCCCTTCCTTTCAATGGTCTCTCTCCTTCCTCTCTTGCTCGCCCCTATCCTGTCTCCTGTCCCCTATATCCCTTCTGCAGCCACAGAGCTTTGACCTTGGTTTCAAGTAGCTGTGCTCTGTTAGTAAGCCAACACCTCTCCTGGGATGGGCTGACCTTGTTCTCGGTCCCACTGTATGTCTGGACGCTGCCTGGACACACACACACACACACACACACACACACACACCCTGGTAGTGGATCTCAGGAGGCCCTAGGAGTTGTTTTTGAGTTGGTTTGTTTATGTACATTGTTTCGTATGTGTCGTCTGTATAGTAGTGTTTGGAAGGCAGACCCACCCCGTGGTTCAGCAGGTCTGGGCTCCTCCACGTAACAGCCAGGTGTTCCTTTATCAGCAGGTCAGCGACAACGGGGGCCTGCCCTTGGAACGCACAGCTTTCTTTGTCTTGCTTTGTGTGTGAGTGTGTGTTTGGTTCTCTTGGTTCCTGGCTTTGATGCTCTCCAGCTGTCCAGCTGGTTGGCGTGTGGATGGTCCAGGCATGTACACTGGAGAGAATACACGCCTGGCAGAGGAGAAGGCTGTTGTGTAAAAAGGGGATGTTTTTCTCAGGTCGCCCCTCGTCTTTTTTCCCCCCTCCACTGTTTGCCTGCACAGGATCATTGCGGCTTTTGGCTTAATCTCTGCAGAAGGATATTGTCCCTCACGCTTTAGGAAGAGAATTGTCCATTTGTTTGGCGTCGGGCTGTTAGGGAGCTGTTTCAATGAGAGCGGCCACAGATGTCCAACTAGTTTTAGAAATGTGGATAAAGCTGTTCTTCGTAAGTACAACCTGGAGGGAGGCACGGCCAGTTGGAAGTTAAAAGGTATTATATGTCAGAGGCCCAGTTGGTTGAAGTTCTTTACTTTTGAGTGTAACGGGACTAGTACTATTATGCAAGGCATTTTTCCCAAACAGTATGCTACTCATAGGGGATTGGAGCTTTTTTCTTTTATAATGTCAGACGGATCAGCATTCACAAGGCCATAAAAAAGGCACGAACATGTTTCAAGAAAAGACTTGTGCGGACCAGGCCAATTGTGACATTCGAATGGGAACTCGTAAAGCACATTTTGTTTCTATTCTAGCTCCCTTGTCGACGAGAACATGTCTGCAATCCAGTAAACAATGCAAACAGTTTGCTCGCCATAAGGGGTTGAGCAATGATTCCAATGGCATTTTAACAGGCACCTGCCTTTTTAGGTCATTTCTGTATGGTCAAACGAGACGTGCGGAAAGCCAGGAGTACGCCCGCCTGTCGTGTTGGGGGGCAGGCGGGCCGGCAGAGCCGAGGCTAGGCCAGGCCGAGTGGGCTGGAGCCGGGCCCTGGCCAGGAGCCGGCCGGGAGGACAGACGAGGCAGCAGATGGGCTGCCTGCGACTTAACCCTTCCCACGCCGCCGCCACCTCCCCTCCCCCCAACCTTCCTCAAACCCCCTCCTCTCTCCCAGACCCCGGGCTGGTCTGTCTAAGAGGGTGGGGAGGGAGAGGGGGGGAGGGGAGAGAGAGAGCGAGCTGATTCTGGACCACTGTGCGTGGTAGAGCGCTGGTCAGAAGGGGACATATGGCCCCGGGCTTCCGTGTCGTCCATCTTGCCCCGGTGTCACGCTCCTCAGCATGAAGCCCCCCTCATCACCGTCACCTTCACCATGGGAACCCGTCAGCTGAGATTTCTCCATCTCTCACAAATGTTGGCGACTTGTATCTGGTTGTTGGTTTTCATGGATAGCCCCTCCATGTTGGAGAGTTATATCCCCAGTTTACGCCGATAGTGCTACAAAAACGCCTACCACAAAAACGCTTACCACAAACACGCTGACCACAAACTCCCAGAGAAGCTTAGTGCAGACACGCTGACCACAGAGGTTCTGTTGTTTTTCTTGGACTGGTGATGGTGGTCGTGTTGTTGCTCTGCGGCACAACCCACTGTGAGCCCCCCACCCCCCCTGTTTTTTCCACCAAACCCATCCACTGACCCCTGCTCGTCACCCTCGTCTCTTTCTCTTGCTCTTCCTATGCCCCCCCTTCCATTGCTGCCTACACGGGCCTGTGTCTGGTTTGACCAGCGACTATGGAGCGGTAGCAGAAAGGAGGGGACGCTCTATGCAGAGCCTATCATATCTGTCCTCGACGCTTGTCTCCAGGGAGGAGGAGCTGGTTTCACGTGAAAACGCCAAGCGCTTGGAAAATGCTGTGTTGGCGAAACATAAAAAAAGGGGGCGGGGGGTGTTGTGTGACTGACGTTTACCCCATGCTGGGGGTTCAATATTGTCCATGGAGAGAAATGCAGATGGGGCCCAGGAATGCAGGGTCCCGGTTAATTGCTAATCGATGACTGCTGAGCCAAGTTTCTGGAAGCCCCTGCCCCCCCCTTACCCCCCTCCCCCTTGTGTGTGTGCATTTCCCTACAGATCAGCGGGCTCTAAATAGAAACCCCCGAGGGGGGGCGGGGGTGGCTGGGGGATCGATGATCCGCTCGGCCGATCGACAGGGAGACGGAGGAAGAAGAGGCCCTCTGTGAATGAAGGGGAGGCCTTAAGTCAACGCCCCCCCAACCTCTTTCTCGTGGATCTCAAATCTAGTTGACCAGTGGTTTGGATGCCATAGGCTGGTGCGAGGGAGCTTCGTGGGTCCACCATAGGCATGTCCCCTCCCCTTTCTGTGAGGCCTCCAAGCTGCGGTGGGTTGGTGGGTGGCTCAGGCGATAAAGTAGTGTCACATGTTGCTCTGTTTTAACAATAGCACTGAGCCCCCCACCCCCTCCCCTCCTGGAATGATGATGGCCGTGGCAGTTGTGGTTTGGATGGTTGGCCCCCTATGGCCTTCAGAGGCTTGGACCTATTGTCTGTGGAGGCGGGAGGGACATAGGGCAGGTCAGCAATACAGGGACATATAGCCATAGGACGGTGCGGGAGGCAGAGGGGGGGGGGTGTGTGTGTGTGTGTGTGTGACTGTTTGAGTGGAGCTGGTAGTGATTTTAAGGCGGTGGGGGTTGTTAGGAACAGAAAGGGGAGGGGCCTGGGTGTAGCATAGCGTGGCTGCTTCTATGGGGGAAGGAGGTTTCAGCGTGCGACCTGACCCCTATCCTTTGAAAGGCTATCCAGCTAGATTACGGCCTGATCTGCCGGTCCTCTCTTCTCCATTAGCCACATTGTCCCGTTGGCTTTTCCTCCCTATCTGCCCCTCCCTCATTCATGGAGAGACCCAGCCCCAGCCGTCAACCCTCCGGACACTGCCAAATAACCTCCGTGCAACGACCTGAACCGGATGACCTCGGTGTGGGGCCCCAGCCAGCCTTTCGGCCCTGCCCCCTGGCCCCGTTGCCGTGGTCGGCCCCCAGGGAGCGGGGCGGGGACGTCCAAGACCACTGCATTGTGATGAGCTATGGTCAGCCCACAGTCTCAGTTACAGATGACGGTTAATAAAACGATCGGAGCCCTCGCCAACAAGTGACTGGTGAGGTGTAACGTTTGGATCAGGCAGGGTCCGGCTCTGGAGAGCCTAGCCAGGAGGGCTGTACCCCCTGTGCTGAAGCTGCAGTGAACAGCAGTAGCAGTTGACCTCCCAGCGCTTACCCCGTCTCTGCTGGCCAGCCTCAGATCTCTGCGGTAAGGTCCGAGCGTTCAGACGTAGCGGTCATGTTCCCTTTGAGACGCCATGCTGCCGCGCTGCATAGCAGACTCCCACCGCGTCTGTTGGACAGGCTTCACCAGTCCTGTCACCGCCTCGGCAGTTGGGCTTGGCCACAGAGCGAGCAGGACCCCAGACTTTACATGCAGAAAGAGGACGATGACGCCGGGCAGAGGGCAAAGAGAGAGAGGTGTGTGTGTGTGTGTGTGTGTGTGTGTGTGTGTGTGTGTGTGTGTGTGTGTGTGTGTGTGTGTGTGTGTGTGTGTGTGTGTGTGTGTGTGTGTGTGTGTGTGTGTGTGTGT
>JAVQJS010149614.1:0-12826 GCA_036024795.1 Galaxias rostratus | reverse complement strand
ATGATGTCCCAAATCATAGAAAATATAGACTTTAATGAAACTAAAAATGACTTCTAGTCATTCAATGCTTTATTTTTTATCACTGACAATTCAAGACCTAACATACTACAATCAAATTGCATTTACATTTCCAAAAGCCTCCAACTACCATTCAATCAATCAAATCAAATGTACAGCCCACTTAAGTATAAGAAATAAAGAAACCTTTCCAGGTTTTCTCTGTGTTCGTTTTGAAGATATTCTCCCTTGATATTGTGTATATTTGTGTTTATTCTCACGGGATTAACCGACTGAGACCAGGCCTCTTTTAGAGCAAACCCTGTTTAAAGGCAGAATATTTATAAATGACAACATAACAAACATTAAGAGAAAATAAAAATGTAAAACAAGCTGACAATACAAATGTGATGTAATATGTAAAATACAGTCAAACATATTACAGCTACAACCAAAGCAAGAACACTCTTCAACTCCCATATCATTCAATGTATGTTTGAATTTTTCAACCGAAATTGTTCCATTTATTTGAAAAACCATCCAAATTAACATAAATATTGGCTAGTATAAAGACATGGCTAGTTAGCCAAGATTCTGATTTAAAAACGTAATTGTCTAAAATCTCCACATTAAAATACATGATACTCGTATCTGAATCGCTGGCTTGTACTTTGTGGCATATGCTCATATCCTATCCTTGTCTTGTCTGTGAGTTTACTTGTGAGGGTTATGGGTAGCATTTCATAAAGTGGTTTCGTACCACTATCACAGAAAATCGTCTTGTTCCGCCCCACTCTCCCAAGCGAGTTACACTGCCACTGTTTACATTCCTCTCATGGCCCTGACCATCCGTTCTTAAAAAAGAAAAAAAAGAGCCATCCAACATGGGATTCTGTACGCTTCACATTATCGTCTCTCATAAAGAACATGAAGACCTAAAGCACTTGTTTCCCATTACATACCGCACACACATATATACTCATGTTACATATTCATACCATCAATCACACGCTTTCATTTTGATCTTTCTGTTGTGCTATTTCTGGGAGTAATACTTGCATGTTTTCGTTGTGTACCAGCCTACTGACTGAAGCAGACGCAGGACACACCGAGTTCATGGACGAAGTCTTCCAAAATGAGACTCGTTATCCGGGAGGAGATTGGAAAGCAGCCGCTGAACCCTACACTGATGTGGTAAGTGGAACACAAGCACACACTGACACACAGACACACACACACACACACACGTGCGCACATACAAACTATGTCATTGTTACGCATACAACACCAATGTGTGTGTGTGTGTGTGTGTGTGTGTGTGTGTGTGTGTGTGTGTGTGTGTGGTGAAGAATGGGGAGAAGAGTCAGAATCCAACAGAGATGGAGTGTCCTGCTGGTTGGAGCTGGGAGGATGAGTGGACAGTGGATGTCAACAGAGCAGTGGATGAGAAAGGTCTGCTGACGTTGTACTTGACCCTTTGACCGTCGCAAATACAACTGAAACCCTGTCCGGCACGGACATTGCATGAGCGCCTTGCAGTGTATATATGTTACTTCTGTCCCCAGGTTGGGAGTACGGGCTGACCATCCCCCCAGATGATAAGCCCAAATCTTGGGTGTCTGCTGAGAAGGTCTACCACGTCCACCGCAGGAGGAGATTGGTCCGACCCCGCAAGAGAGCAGCCCCTGTTGCAGGTGCATCCATCGAGGTAAGGACACTGGGACATCATGAGCACGGCAATCTGCAGTGAAGACAAATATGGCAAGATTGTCTTACTTTTTACTTCATGGTAAAACCATACTGAAAGTTATGTATTTCTTACTGTTTGTCTATCAATTATGGCGGTCAAGGCCCTAGAACTTGTGCTACAATGCAATCTGCAGCACAGAGATCTTCCTGCTTGGTATACCAAAGGCGCCATACTGTGAATTGCAAATAACTATAATAAAAAATGTTGTCGATCGATTGTTAATTAAATGCTTTCCATGGTCTTAACAGAAACGTGACAAAGGTGATCCCGAGGGCTGGGAGTTCTCCTCTCTGATTGGGTGGAACTTCCACAGAAAGATGCGTTCGTCTGATACATTCCGTCGACGACGCTGGAGGAGGAAGATGGCCCCGTCCAATAGCCTCGGAGCCTCTGCAATCTTTAAACTTGAGGGGGCACTGGTGAGCATGGCCACGTATTCAACAACGAACCCTCTATTGTTTTTAGACGTCCCTCCATCATATTCCAAAGGTTTACACCCAGGCACTGGTTCTGTCTGCAGGGAATTGATACAGACGAGAAAAGTTCTAAAGTAGACGCCACTAAACTCTTTGGCGCCAATACACCCACTGTGTCCTGCTCTTTCGACAGTGAGTGGCTCTGTTTTGTTCAGAGGAACCCCCCCGACACACACATACGTATGCTACAGTATGAATCTACATTAGCTACCGCTTTAGCTCAAAGGACCCTTCTGTTTCACCAGGGTCCTATATCTACCATCTCCGTGTATATGTCTACCAGGCCAGGAACATGACCTCAATGGACAAAGACAGCTTCTCAGGTGAGCTCCCGTGGAGACGATCCCTGTTTATCTTTACAGGCGTCCTCCTCATATGTCCCGTCCTTAATTGGACGACCTCCCAATAATACGTTTCCTCTCGAATTATCCTAGACCCGTATGCCCACGTGTCCTTCCTCCACGTGAGCAAGACAACGGAAAAGCTGCGAGCCACTCTGAACCCCACCTGGGACCAGACCCTCATCTTCTACGACGTGGAGATCCATGGGCAGCCCCCCAACATCGCCGCAAGCCCACCCCAAGTCGTGCTGGAGTTCTACGACAGTGACCAAGTGGTGGGTACTGCCCGTGGAGTCACGCACCATAGACCGCCTTTCAAAGTTCTGGTTTGAAGCTGGGAGTCCAGAAAAGTGATACGTCAGTTATTTATCGGGCTTATACTGTCTGAATATCAAACATGCGCTTGATGACATGAGGATAACACATTTGATTTAAAAGGTATTTTCAAAATGTCAGTCACCTCGGCGCCTCATTAGTCTCCTGTAGAGTGAAGCTCCTCCTCTGTGTTCCCTCCAGGGTAAGGATGAGTTGCTGGGCAGGACTGTGTGTGTCCCCATTGTGAAGCTGACCCCAGGAATGGACCAGTCCCCCAAGCTGCTGTGGCACCCCATCATGCAGAGTGGAAAGAAGGCCGGAGAGGCTCTGGTTGCCGCTGAGCTCATACTCAAAGACAAGGTACGTCATACTGTCCATCCGGTATATAGATTGGAATTAATACACATTTTGACTGTACTAGTACTTTAAAACATTCATTTAAATCACTGCTCTAATGGGACCAATGGTAAGTGTTGTTCACACCTCTCCTCTGTGGGCAGGGCAATGAGAGCAGCATGCCCCTGGTGCCTCCTAAGAGGGCAGAGAACCTCTACATGGTCCCTCAGGGCATCCGGCCTGTGGTGCAGCTCACTGCTGTAGAGGTAATCATACCCACACACCACACTGTTACACTATATATGGAACTGGTGGACCAAGGGCACAGGGGAGTTTTTTTACACACACCATGGTGCCAGTAACCCTGCTGGTTTGAAAGTTAATGATTTTATGCAATTTGTTACGTAAATACCCTTTGACTTTCTGTGTGTGTGTATGTGTGTGTTTATGTGTGTGTGTGTGTGTGTGTGTGTGTGTGTGTGTGGTTCCAGATCCTGGTGTGGGGCCTGCGCAACATGAAGCCCTACCAGCTGGCCACCGTGTCCTCCCCCAGCCTGGTGGTGGAGTGTGGAGGCGAGAGGATCGAGTCGGCCGTCATCAAGAACATGAAGAAGAGCCCCAACTTTCCCGGCTCCGTACTCTTCCTCAAAGTGGTAACAAAGCCTGATATTTGGATGTCTAAATAGCGTGTGTGTGTGTGTGTGTGTGTGTGTGTGTGTGTGTGTGTGTGTGTGTGTGTGTGTGTGTGCGTGTGTATGAATGAGAGACACTGATACACTTAAAAGAATGGTTGATGACAAGCCAGCGCCATGGTCCATCTGTGTCTCCAGCTCCTGCCCAAAGACGAGATGTACACACCCCCAGTGGTGCTCAAGGTGATCGACCACCGGCCGTTTGGCAGGAAGCCCGTGGTGGGACAGTGCACCATCGAGTCTCTGGAGGAGTTCCGCTGTGACCCCTACGTCATCAGCCCCGATGGTGCCAGGTCCTCCAAAAGTAAATGCACACATTATCCTCATGGTCATTACATATAGCCACTGATGCCAACGGAGCATAGTAGTTTCTGACGCCGCAAGCTGTCACACAAACATTCTGCTATTTTATTACTCTTCAAACATAATCTTTCCCGCCCTTGAATTCCCAGAAGTTATTATTGATAATGCAGCGTTGATCTGAAGTTAGAATCATCCTTTCTGACCAATCGTGGCCGTTGTTGCTGTTGTTATCAGTGGCTTTGATGGCATCCCCTCCCGGTGACGTCTCTATCCACATGGACGAGAGGAAACCTCTACTTGAAGCACAGGTACACACTCATGCATTTGTCTAGATAGGTCGTAAGACTGCTTATTGAACTCCACAACGTTAGTGCACTGCATGATTCCTGTGTTAAAAGGATTTAGATGTCATAGTTTGGAGAGTGGTCAATTCTCTGAAAGGCTTAAAGCTTGTGGACTATATCCAATAGGCAGTAAGTAGTAAAAAAATGGATTTGACAATGGCCCTTCTGACTTGCAGTTTATGTACAGCCTGTCAGAAGCTCTCGACAAAATGGCACCCACTACCACCTATATTGTATGTATGGAACCATCTCTTCTTTGGCTAAACTGGGCTGAGCCACTGAGGGGCTGAGTGCAAAAACTTGATTTCACATCTGCTTTTGCAATCAGTACTATAAATCTTAGGGTGAACGTCTTAATTGAACTCCAGCTTTAGCAATCAGTGTGTTTTCACCTCTCCGCCACGCAAAAGACTTCTTCCCAATCACTGGCCGCAACATCAATAATTTCACCCTTTCCGTTATTATCAAAGCATACTATACTAAGTTTTGGACCAGGAATCAGACCATTGGAAAACTGTTAATGAGTATGCTAACACATAAGCCTAGTGGGTACATTATATTTTTCATAGCTTCATTCAGCTTGCATGTTCTTATGATAATGATTGTGTTTTTCATTGCATGCGGTCCTCATTCTCCAGCATGTCGAGAAGGTGAGACTGAACAGTATCTCCTCCACGGTTACATTTCAGCAAAGTTCAATTTTTAAGACTGCGCTGAGAAAAACAATGACATGTGTGCGCTTATATTTTAGGAGAAGGAGTCGATGGATTGGTGGAGTAAATTCTATGCATCAACTGGAGACCAGCAAAAATGTGGTCCATACTTGAAGAAAGGATATGACACGTTGAAGGTGAGTACATGTCGATTTACCTGTAATAACAAGTTGAATTCAATTGTACAACCTTTATTTGCACCTGAACACCCTTTGTATGGACTTAAATTTTTTTTTATATCTTCCGTTCTCAAAATGTATTGACAGGTGTATGATGGCGAACTGGAGGACGTCCAAGAGTTCAAAGGCTTGACTGACTTTTGCACCACCTTCAAACTACTGAGAGGCAAGAGCGAGTACGGCGTTGACGACCCCACTGTCGTCGGAGAGTTCAAGGTGACATGGCACTGCTTTACCAATCAGAGATGTTGATTAATAACAGAACAAAGAGAGTGGTCTCTAAAAAAAGATCCGATGATAATTCAACAACCCAATGAGCGATACACGCGTCGGCATAAAGTAAAGCAAGTAAAGTATGATGTGGGCTGAGCCTGTGACACGTTTCACCCTGGTTCATTGAGACCTCTCTGCTGGCCGTGTCGATGCTGCCATCTAGTGGTACACATTGCACTTTGTGTGCAGGCATTCACCGTGTGTTTCCACGTCATTGCAGGGGTCCTTCAAGGTGTACCCCCTGCCGGATGACCCAGGCGTCGCCCCTCCACCTCGCCAGTTCAGGGAGCTCCCTGACAGCGGACCCCAGGAGTGTCTGGTCAGGATCTACGTGGTGCGGGGCATAGACCTGCAGCCCAAAGACAACAACGGCATGGTGACTGATGCCACACACCCACACACACACATGCACACATATATAATACTACCACCATCTTTGACTTTCAAATTAAATTAAACTGCACTAGAGCTTCAATTAAACACTTACATTAATTTAAGTTAAACTACTCTAAAGCTGCCATCCATTCTTTTAGTGTGACCCGTACATAAAGATAGCCCTGGGAAGGAAGACCATTGAAGACAGAGACCACTATCTACCCAACACCCTCAATCCAGTGTTTGGCAGGTACACAGATTGAAACAGCTTTAAGAGTTGATTGAATGAAAAACAGATACTGACTGTTTGTTTGGACCACTGAATAAATAAAGAGTTTCTAATGGGGTTCTTAACGAGTTCTGTGGTAAATGTACGAGTGCTTTAGTCTTGGATTCTGCTACGGTCCGCACAGCGGCCACACAATCTCTCCCATAACACACCTGGTCTTTCTGAACGTGCCTCCGTGTCGCAGGATGTTTGAGTTGAGCTGCTTCCTGCCCCAGGACAAGGACCTGAAGATATCCGTGTACGACTACGACCTGCTGAGCCGCGATGAGAAGGTGGGGGAGACGGTGATCGACCTGGAGAATCGCTTCCTCTCCCGCTACGGCTCCTACTGCGGGCTGCCACAGACCTACTGCCTGTGAGGTCCCACCCACCTTACAGCAGGACCGGCTGCCCTCATATGGATAGTCATCATAACAACAAATCATATTCAATTAAAAATCACTTTTCTGAACAATGGCAGCAAAATACAAAGAATTCATTTCTTCGTTTCATTTATGAAAGGATCTCTTCATTTTCCTGCCATTGGCTGTCTTAACCTATGAAAAGCCGTGGGATATTCATGATTTACGCAATATTCTTTCAACATTCTCCTTGCAGCTGTTTCTGTTAGATTAGGAAGACTTTAACTTTTCTGCTTCAGATGAATAGTCAAGTGGATCTCTGTGTCAACTTAAACATTAAACAAGAGTTACACCCATTGTGATTTATATTTGTTGAACCAGTTCTGGGATCAACCAGTGGCGGGACCAGCTCAAGCCGTCCCAAATTCTCCAGCACCTGGCCCGTCTCAAAGGCGTCTCACAACCCAGGACAGAAGACAACGGAAACTCAATCACCTTCAACGGCAAAGAATACACGCTGGCACAGTTTGGTAATACACACGCTTGAAATCCTCATCTCAGCATGCCGAAATATACATTTGATTTCCTTGGACGATTGGTTCATGGTGAACATTTTCTTTTGCCAGAGGCCAATAAAGAGATCCACCAGCACCTAGGACCCGCCAGTGAGCGCATCTGTCTGCACGTGCTCAGAACCCAGGCCCTAGTCCCGGAACACGTGGAGACCAGAACCCTGTACAGCAGCTTCCAGCCCACACTCTCCCAAGTATGATCCCATCACACAGGCCACCATACAAGCCATCTGTATGTCGGTCCTGTGCTTCAATGTTGTCTGTGACTGACTTTTGTCCTGCAATATTCTGTCTTTTCAGGGAAAACTTCAGATGTGGGTGGATGTGTTTCCTAAAGGTTTGGGTCTTCCCGGCCCTCCATTTGACATTGCTCCACGGAAAGCTAAGAAGTAGGAAATTCTTTTGTTCACACTATACTTTTATGAATGGAAGATCACACAGCATCCAGCATCCATATCAACAGGTCCAAATGTCATAGTCATGTAAATTGTGTGCTCCCTCTCTTCCTGTAAGGTATTTCTTGCGTGCTGTCATATGGAACACTACTGAGGTCACTCTAGATGAGACCAGTATCACTGGAGAGCGCATGAGTGACATCTACGTCAAAGGGTAATGATTGACAGCCACAAGGTGCTATGTTTAGTGATGGTGGACATATTTTTAGTCAACGTGGTACTAAAATGACCACCATGTGGCAGTAATGAACTGACTGACCAACAAGCTTCAAGTCATCCTTTTCAATGTTCTCTTTGGATTTTTTTTTTTCCACAAGCGCAAGGAAGATGCATGCCACATGGGCATTATTGTTTATGTTATTGAAGACACATTACATTTGGATATTTGAAAGCCACAGCAGTAATTTGCCTTGTGTTTGCAGTTGGATGCCGGGCATGGAGGAGGACAAGCAGAAGACTGACGTTCACTACAGATCTCTGGACGGGGATGGAAACTTCAACTGGAGGTTCGTCTTTGGCTTCGACTATCTTCCCGCCGAGCAGCTGTGCATGGTCTCCAAGAAGGTGAGAGCCGTTTATAAGGATGATCACTGTAGCGTCAGTGCAGTCCAAAGGCTAAGGTGACGTATTGACGTTGTTCGGTTCTCACCCACAACAGGAACATTTCTGGAGTCTTGACAAGACTGAGTTTAGGATACCACCCAAGTTAACAATTCAAATCTGGGACAACGACAAGTTCTCTTTGGACGATTACTTAGGTCAGATTTCTAAACTTTTTTTCAGATTTGAATCTAAATGTATGAATCATGGCTCCGGCCGTAACCAAAGTTCAACCGCAGTACAGGAAGGTTTTTTATGGGATGTTACAGGTTCAGTGGAGCTGGATCTGCGTAACCTGGTGCCTCCAGCCAAAACCACCAAGGGGTGCACCATGAAAATGCTGGAGGATGACCTGGGGCCACATAAGTCAGAGCAGGCCAACTGCCTGTTTGCCCAGCAGTCTGTTCGTGGCTGGTGGCCCTGTGCCATCGAGCAAGATGGCAAAAAAGTCCTGGCGGTGAGAAACCAGAGTTAAACACTTTCCTTTAGTCTGGTCACCTTTGCTTATTCAACTGCTATCTTAGTTTTGATCGAGATACCTCAACGGCCTACCTAAACTTTAAAGGCTTTCAAATTAAAACTTATAGTATAGAATACAAATCTGCAAAAGGGTGTTTGAAATACATGTGCCAGATAATCTTTTCCTGAACTCCTACTTAACTGTGTTCTGTGTTTTTTTCCGACTTTTTGTGTGACGTGTTTGCGCAGGGCAAGGTTGAGATGACTCTGGAGATTGTGAGCGAGAAGGACGTGGATGCAAGGCCAGCTGGGAAGGGCAGAGACGAACCAAACATGAATCCAAAATTGGACCCCCCTAAGTACGCAAGAGCTTCACAATGGACACATTTACCCTATCAACAGCCTTTTTTGAAGCCTACTTATCTTTTTTTTTGATTGGCACATTAATTATGGATTATGTTATGAAACAGAATGAACGTATAATGAAGTTTCGACTCTAACATCTTTTGTTTTTTTTTGTCCTGCTAGTCGCCCTGACACATCCTTCTTCTGGTTCTCCAACCCATGCAAGACCATGAAGTTCATTGTGTGGCGTAGATTCAAGTGGCTTTTCATTGGATTGATCTTGCTGTTCTTTGTGCTGCTATTCCTCGCAATCCTTTTGTATTCACTACCGGTAAGACTTTGCATCAAAAAGAGGTTGAGTTTAGAAAATGGCTTAAACATGCACACACACAATCCACCATCTAAATGTACAGAAAATTTAAATTTAGGATTGACATTTTGCAATAATAGATTTTACCAAAAATATTTGATATGGATGTCCTACAGTTCTTTTTTTGCATTTATTTTAGAACTACATCTCAATGAAGATTGTGAAGCCATTTAGCTGAGGAGCATTCCATTGATGTGCCACAAAGACCAGCTCTCACGACCAAGTCTTCCAAGTTTTTCAAAGCCATTTTTTTTTTTTAAAGAATGTTACAGAGCTTTCTTTTCACAATATTTACTTTCCTAAATACGTTACAAAGATTTTCTGAAAACTGTCCTTTTACTACTACTGTCACACATGCACCTAGGTTTTATGGTTGAATGTCATAATGTTTATAAGTGTAAATAAAAAGATAATGAATAAGTATTTTTGCCTCAATTACATCACATTTTATTTAAATGTTAAAACCGAATGTACAATTGATCGATTCTGCGCATGCTTCTTCTATTATTATACCCATACAACAAACCCCGAGCTGCGTCTCATAGCATTCCTACAACGCTCTACTTTGACTAAGTACTGCCCTTACAAAGTAGGTGCTGACCATGCAGAGGGCATACTACTTTGTAATAACAATATGCCTTGAACTTTGACCATCTTGTGAGTACATCCATCACAGTCCTTTGCTCTGCATTCGGTGGTGATTCATCTGTGTGGACAAACAATATGATGTGTGTTCCGCTTCACAGAGCATTGTGGGCGTTTAGAGCCAGAATGGCACGCCGCCTTGCATGCTACAAAATGGACCAGATGCAGTAGGACTTGCTGGTATTTTTGATATATTGCATTTGACATACTATGTTTTGGGACACCCCACATTTTTTTCTGGCTTATTGTATAGCATGATAGTATGGGCTTAGAGACGCAGCCCTGCGCTGAATCGTGCAACAAAAGTCAACCGAATGAGTCCCATCAAAAGCTAGACAAACTCCCTCCTTTCTTCACAGAAGACGGAGCTCCGGACATTATGCGTGGCCTATTGAAGGTCAGCTGAAACCAAAACATCATCATGTTCCTCCTCTTTGGTGGCTACTTCAGAATCTTCTCCAATATGCTTCTTCTTCAAGTGAACTTTCAGGTCGTATTTCCGCAAGTATGCTTTGTCACAGAAAGCGCAGCTGTACTTGACCCCCTCTGTGTGTTCCTTCATGTGAGAGGTTAGCTGCTTGCTCAACTTATAGACCCTGGAGCAAATCTCACAGCGGTACCGGTCCTCCGAATGATGCTTCATGTGAGTGTTGAGTTCGTTTTTGACGTGGAACCGCTTGTTACAGACGTGGCACTGGTAGCGCTTCTCGTTGGTGTGTCTTATCAAGTGCTCTCTAAGATATCTCCTCCCAGGAAACCGTTTGCCACAGACAGTACAGAGAAACGGTCTTTCCCCGGTGTGAGACCTCATGTGCACGACTAGTTGACCCCTGACCCTGTATGATTTACCGCACACTTCGCAGCTGAACTTATGCAGTTCATTCTGTTCACCCTTCACGGCTTTGATGCAGGTTCCTATATGTGCTCTCAGGTCTAATGGATTTCCACAACTGATTCCGCATACAGCACAGACATCAGTTGCTATTGAATGTATTTGCACGTGCTCAGTGAACGCCTCCCTAGATAGGAAAGGCATGGCGCACACTTTACAACTATAAGCGAGACCACTGGCTGAACTCTGGGGGGAAAGCTGAGAGGATGACATTTGTTGTGTATAGGCACGTGCAGTCTGTGGTTTCACCGCCCGCTTTCTGGGGCCCTTATCTCTAACGCTGCTACTCAAACTCTTTCTTTTCATTGTCTTAAAGGATTCCCTTGGCTCAGTGCCTTTCTGTTGCTGGTTGTTTTCTGCATCATCTGGGAGGCAAAGGTGCTCCTGGCCCAGACCGGGAATCAGCTCCTCCTCGCAGTACTGGCGTTTTGCAGAAGCCAGCTCATTGCAGTCGGAGATGGTCACAAAACCTGGCGTGGTAAACAAAAGTCGGATTTAAGGATTAACCTGGGTGGATTTGAACATTGTATAACATTGCGACCTCAAAACTAGTGAAAAAAATGCTGAAATTGAGACTGATTGGTTAATGATGGAAGCGTCCATCTCCTTGCATAAATAGCTCATTTTCCATGCTACGACGGGCTATCAGGAATTAGTTGTCAACAGGATTATTTCAGAGGAGGCCAAACAATTGTGTTGAAAAGATACAATGACAAAAATTAACCAATCAAATCGCCTTCCATATGACGTATCACAGAACATTACAAGCATCTACAGTTGTCACATTAGCTGACAACATCTGGCGAGAACACACAAACCACGAATGATAACGCTCAGTTTGGCAGATAACACTGGCACTGGGTGCATTTCGGAAGGCACTAAACTAGTAGCGCTTTACCTGCTGTTTTACACCAGAAATTATGTTAACCAAACAAGAAACAGCGTCGCCTCACAAGCACTTGCCCGCTTGTCTGTAAGTAAGCCAAATGTGCATGTGTATCGCTTATTTTTTTTTATATTGACTAACGCTAGAAAAACAGAATGTACACAATAACTTAAAATATAACAATATACCTGTCAGATCAATCGATCCATTTTCATCCGTTTTTGTGGTTTGGTGTTGACTTGCTAACATTATCTCCTGGATAGAGCGGGTAACTTCATCAGCTATGGTTCTCTCAACAATACCGAATATTTCTTCTGCTGCCAAAGTTAGTCGCTCGTTTACAAGCGCTCTCAGTTGATGTATTTTAGACATTTTGGATGAGTCAGACTGCTATACAACAGCTAGCATTAATACAAACGTGATATTTAAAACAAAGTCTTGAAATTCTAAAATATTATCTTCTCAAGCGATTTAAATTTGCAACAAATACTATCCACCTTTCATGTAAATTTCTGAACTGGCGGAAGTCAGTGCAGGAAACAAAACAAACGACACCCTCTCAAGATTAGCTACCATCCTTTGGCACTACTGCCATCAAGTGGACGTTGTGTGTCAATGCCATTATTTCCGCAAATGAGGTGAGAACATTTTTGTTCATTGTTTAGACCAGGGGTCCCCAATAGGCGGACCGCGGTCCACGTCCGGACCGCGAGAAGCCTCCGTGTGGACCCAGCATGAATTTAGGATTTTATTTTTTTTTTTTTAAATATTGACCAAAAAAATAATTTTATCATTATTATTTGTATTAATGTGTGAGCTATCGCTTACACAAGTCACTGTTCTATGCTCTTTTTAGTAAAAAATATATCCATGGTCGT